>JAQZBX010001799.1:7246-78578 GCA_029593785.1 Cabassous unicinctus | reverse complement strand
TGATGGACACAGGACATGGTAAATATCATCAAAATTTATAGAAGTGTACGGTCTAAAATGTAAACCATAGTGTAAACCATTGACAGTGTTTAGTAGCTATGTTTCACTATTTGTATATACGTTAAAACAATGCTACCATCCACATACAGAAAGGTTTTAATATGGGGTGAGGAAAAGGGGAGGAGGTTGGGTATATAAGAGTCTCTTGTATTTTGTGTGTGACTTTGCTGTGACCTAAAACTTCTTTGAAAACAAAATGAAAAATAGTGAGACACTGGGGAGTGAGAAGGGGAAGGTGCCACTGTACAGACTGGACACCAGATATTGCAGTGATAAAAGGGAAAATGTCAAAAAAAATTTTTTTGTTTTTTTTTATTTTTCATTTTTTGAATATCCCAATCTTTTAATTTAATTTAATTTTTAGGTTTTTTTTAAGTTTTCATGTATTTTATCTCTTACTTTTAAACTTACCATTATTATTTCATTTTCCTATTAACTGTATTCGGCTATTATATGGGCTTCATCTTTAAAGAAGCTTTGGATCACAGAAAGGTTACAACTGGGGTGGGAGAGGATTGTTGGTGGGGGGGTGTCAGGGATGGGGGTGCACGGGAGAAAGTTCACCTGAACATACATACAAGGTATATGGGGCATGGTCACAGTGGGTGGGGAATCACTCAATAAATGAGAGAATACTGAATTTCCATCCTGGAGAACTCTGCCACATTCTCCAAGGGAGCAGCAACAATCCTCCAAGTGCAGGGGCATTGTCTGGCAAAGGAGGATGATCCACTGAGGGGCCCTTGTTATTGATGACTAGCCTTACAAGTCCTTGTTCTTGAAATTGAAACTTAGTGTATTGTTATGGGGTGCCTACGGGTTGCCTCCTGAAAGCTTCCTTGTTGCTCAAATGTGGCCTCTCTCTAAGCCAAACTCAGCATATGAATGCATTGCCTTCCTCCCAGCATGGGACATGACTCCTGGGGATGAGCCTCCCTGGCATCGAGGGATTGCTACCAAGTGCCAACAGGCAATACGACTGGAAAAAGACCTTGAATAAAACGGGAAAAGGTAAATACAAATGAATTCATATGGCTAAGAGACTTCAAAGTGAGTCAAGAGGTCATCCCAGTAGTAACACTTATGCACATCTCAGTAGGACCTCACAGGTTTCCAAAGTGGATATCACCCCAAATAGAGGGGCTCCTGAGGGCTCTGGAGACACCCACGTCCTATGTCAGGGCGGACAGCTCTGGAGTTTGCTGCCAGATCAGTGGTCCCTACTTTGGAATCTGAGTTCTGAGAGTGACAGATTTGGATTCAAATATGTCTCTCTGCACATGGTTCATCTGTCCCTTCTATTCAAACCTATACGTGGTGCTGGAGTTTGTAGGTGTACTTCCAGAGACTGGAGTCTTTGGGTTGCCCATGTGCCAGCTGGGCCCGGAATCTTGGTGGAGCTGTAACTCCTACTCTGCAGCTCAATGGACTCACCCAGGACACCTGGCAAGAAGATGATGATGGACAACAGCCATCCCAGGGAATAGAGAGAGTCTGCAGATGCAGGTAGGATAATCCCATCCATTTTATCCATGGGATATAAGTCCCCTCTCAAATGGAGGTGGAGTAGACATCACCATCCCAGACTCCTCAGGACTGGGGGAAGAACTATGGACTAGAGAGGACTTACTGGTATTCTGTTATAGACATATTGTGATTTAAGCAATGGAAGAAATTACAACATTAATGTGGAGCCAGTGGCCACTGGATGCTCTGGGGGCAGGGAGAGGGAAAAGCAGTTGTAATACAGGGGCTTTTTTGGAACTTGGGAATTATCCTGAGTGAAACTGCAACAACAGATATAGGCCATTTTATATCATCATATAACATGCAGAACTGTGGGGGAGAGAATGTGGTCTACAATGTAAACTATGGTCCATGCTTAATGGCAAAGCCCCAGGATGTATATATCCATTGCAGGTGATGTGCCACACTAATGAAGGATGTTTATGTGGGAGGTTTTGGGAGGTGTGAGAGGTGGGGCATATGGGAATCCCTATAATTTTTGTGTAACATTTATGTAATTTAAGTATCTTTTAAAAAATTTTAAAAACAAATTTATTTAAAAAACACTGCTTATGATACAAGAGGCATTCAATAAATACCAGGATTATGCTTTTTACACAAAATCTATTTCCAGTGTCCAACTTAATATATGACACTAAGTTATAGTGTCATACTTGACTCTATAATTGACTCTCAATAAATAGTTGTTGAGTGAACAGAAAAACTGCCTAGTATGTAGAAATTGTTCAGTAGATCTCTGTTGTTTGACTAATGAGGT
The DNA here is from genome assembly GCA_029593785.1 of Cabassous unicinctus. Lineage (NCBI taxonomy): Eukaryota > Metazoa > Chordata > Mammalia > Cingulata > Chlamyphoridae > Cabassous > Cabassous unicinctus. Next base: position 76,234 of record JAQZBX010001799.1, on the reverse strand, counting down.
TATGGGTATCTTTGATGACCCAAGATGATTTTAATGTAGGTCATCTGAGAATGATACTGGGATAATGCTGGATTAAGGACAGGGGTGAAAAGTCAGAAAGAGGAAGAATTCCCTTTGTAACTTCTCTGTTCTTCTTCCTTTATCCTAGGGTTCTCTGACTGAATTCCAACTAAAACACATGATGCCTGCATACATCAACAACATACATTTACATATGAAGTGGTATTTCTTAGTTATATTATATATAAGAAACCTCACACAAATCCACTGGGTATCTTCCCCAGAAAACAATAGACAAACAATCACAGTTTTTCATCCTTATCTACTTCTACGGTCACCACAACACAGCATCACTTATAATGTCAGACCAAGAAAGAATGTGTATTTGCCTTCAGGTTACTAAATTTATGGGAAATTTATGGTATATTTGAGTGTACAACATTAAGTTCCTTAAACTCACCAAAATACTGACTCATTGTCATAAAATATTTATACTTTTCTTATTGAATCATAACTTTTTCCTCCTTACATCCTTCCTCACTCTCTTTCTTTCTAGTCTCTCTCTTCACCCCCATCTATCGCCTTTAACTCTACTTGCATCACCTGCCAACACCTGCCTCTCTTTGTTTCTTTCCTCTGTTGTCCTCTAGTGAAACTGTGGACATGTGAGTGTAGAAACGACAGCAGGCACCCGCATCTCCCATGTTATACACAGGGTTCTGAGCACAGCATGCCTTTGGCCCAGGCAGGTGGGAGAGCTGAGAGAAGATGGCTAGCCATCTGGAGATGAACATATGGGTGGCGTGGCATACATTCTCACAATTGGCGGATGGGAGGCCCTGAAATAGAAAGGGAAGCTTTGACTCCTCTTAATCATGAAAAAAAAAAAAGGAATTTTAAGAGGGTACCAATAGGGAGGGACTGTGTTTAAAGAATAAGTGTAGTTTTTCTAAATGTTTATAGTTGGCTGCATATTTAAGCTTTTTTTAAAATTTAAAAATATTTCCACTTTTATACAACTACTAAATTACTTATTATTATTATTGCTGCTGCTATTGTTGTTATTTTAATAGCTACTATATTAGCAGTTTAATGAAAGACTGGTTGTTTAGGATAATAATTCCATAATGTAAAAGTCACTTTGGGGATTTTTTTTTCTTCATGCTGATAGCCTGGTTCAAACTTGGAAAAAATGAAGCAGAATCTCTGTTAGTGAGTACAAAATAGGTACAAATTGGTATACAAAATGGAATAGATATATATATATATTTAAAAACCTCTCAAAATTTATTCTAATCAGCAGTCATCTTTGGTGCCTTTTTAAAAATTTTGGTCTGGGGATCAGGAGAGCTCTGCTCCAGTTCTAACTTTGATCTTTCCCAGAGGTTTAAGCAAATAACTTTTGTTTTCTGGGACTCCATTTCCTCATCTCAAAAACAAAGAGATAGAGAAGGGGCAATATGGTGGCAGAATAAGGAGCTCAAAGTGTCAGCTTGACCTACAGGGCAAGTAGTAATGGCCTAGAGCTGTCTAAAGTACCTGCTTGGGGGGCTCCAGGAGACCAGAAGAGCATCCTGCAACATCCTTGAAAGAATGGAAGGAGGAGACTGCCCATCTGCAGGGAGGCCAGATGCTCATCCTCAACTGGAGGCACAAGCTGCCCCGGGAGCTATTCCATGGCTGAAGTTGGAAGAACCATTTCCCAAAAATGGGGGAGGAAGAGACAGTAGGGCACCGACTTCAGTTACTAATTAGTAAATTCAGATGGCTAAAGTATAATCCTAAGAACAGCTAAAGTTTGAATTTAAGTCAGAAAGAGGCCATCAGTTGCCATTTTAACTCCACCCCCGGCATGAGGGGAAGTAGGACTGATTGAAAATCACAGTGCTGGTAGGGATTGGCTTCTTTCCACCCAGAAAGAATTGCAGCCCTAGCCTAGGCTCCAGTCTCAACTCTGGCAGGAAGGAAGATGGGGGGACCTGCACCAGTCTCTCCAGGCAACTGCAGGCACTTTCAGCCAGCACAGACTGGCTTTGGGCTGGCACAGACTGGATAGTCAGACAAATGGGGCTCCAACCCTGCCCCCCAATAGGATAGGAGGGGAGCTGTGTTTCCTCAGACTTTCTGGGCAACTGCAGGTGATTTCAGCCTGCACAGACTGGATATCGGACACCTTAGCTCCATCCCCGGCCCCTAATAGAATAGAAGGGCAGCTATTTTCATCAGCCTCTCTGGGGAACTGCAGGTACTTTCAGCCTGCACAGACTGTGTTTTGGGTGTCTTTGGTTCCATCCCCACCCCTTAAAGGGCAAAAGGGACAGTACTCCCTCAGACTCTCAGGGAAACTGCAGGAACTTTTGGCCCACATGGGTTACATTATTGGGCACCACAGAGGGTCTATCCCCACCCCTTGTCAGGAGAGGAGGAGAGCTGGAGCTATGTTAGTTCATGAGGAGGAAGTCAGGAAACACAATTCCATTTATAGTAGTGACTAGAAGAATCAAAAATCGGGGAGTGGATGTAGCTCAGTGGTTGAGCGCCTGCTTTCCATGTACAAGGTCTCAGGTTCAATCCCCAGTACTTCATTAAAAATTTTTAAAAAATAAAGTTTTTTTTAAAGAGTCAAATATTTAGGAATAAACCCAACGAAGAATGTAAAACACATGCATTCAGAAAACTAAAATCCATTGATAAAATAAATTTTAAAAAGACCTAAATGAATGGAAGAACATTCCCTGCTCATGTATTGGAAGACTAAATATTGTTAAGATATCAATTCTACCCAAACTGATATACCAATTCAATGCAGTCCCAATAAAAATTGCACCAGCATTTTTTAAAGAAATGGAAAACACAAATATCAAATTTATTTGGAAGGGTAAGTGGCCCCAAATAGCTAGAAACATCTTAAAAAGGAAAAGCAAAGTTGGAGGACTCTCACTTCTGAAACTTAAATCATATTACCTAGGTACAGTGGTAAAAAAAAAAAAAAAAAAAAATCATGGTACTGGCATAAAGATAAACACATAGACCAATGGCATAGAATTAATGGTTCAGAAACAGACCCTCACATCTATAGTCAAGTGACTTTTGACAGGCTGTTAACCCCACTGAAGTGGGGCAGAACTGTCTACTAAACAATGGTGCTGGGAGAACTGGATAGCCATACCCAAAAGAAAGAAAAAGGACCCCTATCTCACACCTTATACAAAAGTTAACTCAAAATTAACTCAAAAGACCTAAATATAAAAGCTAGAACAATAAAGCTCCTGGAAGAAAATGGATGAAAGCATCTTCAAGACCTGATGGTATGGGGTGGATTCTTAAACCTTACACCAAAAGCACGAGCAATGAAAGAAAGCATGGATAACCGTGACCTCCTCAAACTTAAACACTTTTGTGATTCAAAGGACTTCATCAGGAAGGTGAAAAGGCAGCCCACACAATGGGAGAAAATATTTGGAAACTGCATATCTGATAGTTTGATTCCCATTCTACATAAAGAGATCACGCAACTCAACAATAAAAATAGCAAGCAACCAATTAAAAAATGGGCAAAGACTTAAATAGACATGGTTGTAAAGACGAAATACAAATGGCCAAAAAGTACATGAAAAAATGTTCGGTAATCACTAGCTATTAGGGAAATGCGAATCAAAACGACAATGAGATATCATCTTACACCACAAAGAATGTCCATTATTTAAAAAAAACCCAGAAAACAAAAAGTGCTGGAGGGGATGTGGAGAAATAGAAACACTCCTTCACTGTTGGTGGAAATGTAGAATGGTGTAGTCTCTGTGAAAGACAGTTTCACAGTGCCTCAGGAAGCTAAATTTAGTACTGCCATATGATCCATTAATTCCTCTACTAAGAATATACCCAAAAGAATTGAAAATTGTGATGCAAGCAGACATTTGCACATCGATGCTTATAGCAGTGTGATTCACAACTGCCAAAAGATGAAAACAACCCAAGTGTCCATCAACTGATGAATGGATAAACAAAATGTAGTATATACATATGATGGCATACTATGCTGCAGTAAGTAGAAATAAAATTGGCACACATGGATGAAACTTGAAGACATTATGAGAAGTGAAATAAGCCAGACACCAAGGGACAAATATTGCATGGTCTCACTAATATGTACTAAATACAAAGAATAAATGCATGGAGTTAAAACCTAGAGTACAGGTTATTAGGAGATAAGAAGAGGGTTGATAAGGGGTACCGATGCTTAATGTATGTAGAAATTTTAATTAACTTGACTCTAAAATTGTGGAAATTGATAGGGTTGATGGTAACACATTATAGTGAGCAGAACTAATTAAGCTGGTTTATAAATGGGATTGTGGCTACAAAGGGTAATCTAGGAATGTAAATGTCCATTGAAAGAAAGTTAGAGAATAATCTAGGGACTGAATATCATAGTGAACTCAGAGGTGAATGAGAATTGTGGTTAATAGTAGAAATAAAAGAATGTCCTCGTGAACTAAAACAAATGTACATCACTATTGCAAGGTGGTAAGAATGTGGAGAAGCATGGGAAAAATACAATTAATATAACCTATGGATTATAGTTAACAGCAATACTGTAATATTCTTGCATCAATGCCAAAGATGTACTGTGTTAATAATAGGGGGTATGGAAAATATATATCAAATGTACACTATGGACCATAGTGGTAATAGTCTGATGATATTTATCTCATAATCTGTAACAAATGTTCTACAACAATGCAGTGTGTTGGTGGAGGGGTGTTGAATGGGAATTCCATACATATGCATGATTGGTTTGTAAGTTCACAACTTTTCTAATAAAAATAGTTTTTTAAAAAACCAAAGAGATAAAAAAAGATACCTATATTCAGATATTTTGTTATGATTCTAAATTAATAGTTGTTTAAATTGAGTTGAATGAATAAGATAGAACTATTGAATCGTACTCTAAAACAAATTGGGGATTATGCCAGAAAAAGTAAATAAATTTCCTAGTAAAGCAGATTATGTTGGCTAGTGCTATAATTGCTAAAACTCTTTTAATGATGACTATTTTATTAGCTAAGTGTTTACCCTTTACGAAATTCAAAGAACAAGGTAGTTGAGTGGTATTTATGGGGGGGGGAGGGGGAGGGGAAGGACTCATTCCTTAGAGCATTGGGTTCATATCTGTGAACAACATTTCAAAGTTGTCTACATTTTATCTAGCCAATGAAAAGTATGTTCATGGGGGGTAATCAGAGTGATGAAGGAATCACTAAAACATTTCACACAAAGAAAGACTGAATAAACAAAAGTCATTATTCCTGAATTAAAAAGGTCCAAGTGCGGGATGGAAAGCAAGATGCCTCATTTCAAACATCAGAAGAACTTTAGGCAGAAAAAAGTGTTAGCCCTGCTTTATGCAGTCTAAAGGAAGTCCAATCATTTATTCCACGGGTATTTATTGAGTATATATTATATGTGAGAAAATAAACTAGATGTATGGATAAGTTATTGAGGAAAAGTAAATATGGTGCCCATCCATATGGAAATTCCAGCCCAGAATCTAATAAATCACAAAAATAAATGTAAAATTAGAAATGTGGTAAGTGATGTTTAGGAAAGAAATTGACCTAGTTAGGGAGGTTAGGGAGGGCTTTGCAAGGAAGAAAATTTTGAGCCTGAATTTGAAAAATGAATGAATGAAAAGGAAATGTCAAAAGTGGTTTTGTGTGTGTGTGTGTGTATGTAAGTGTAAGCGTGTGGCTGAAAGGAAGAGTGCTACAGTTAGAATGAACTGCATGTTCTAAGGTCATGTATAGTAAGTAGGCATGGTCTTATTGAGAAACCAGGCAGGAGGCTGGGACACATAAATTGAAGGAGAGCATGGAGTGAGTTGAAGTTGCAAAAAGGAGCTAAAATATTTAGGACTCTATAGGTTACATTAATTGTAATGAGAACTCATCGAAGAATTTCATGCATGAGGTAGAGCACATGATACGAGAGAGAGAGCTGTCAATCAAGACTCTTAGGTTTCTGGCTTGTGCAAAGGATGGATGGCTTTTGCCTTTCACAAATAAAGATTACACTGAAGGAGACCAGGTTTGAAGACTTGGGTATAGAGATTTTGGGTTTGAATAAGGTTATGCTGAGTTTACATGTCACATTCAAAATTTTAAAATTACCAAATCCTTTAGCCCATATAGTCCAGCGAGTCAAGTCATGAAAGTCAAGTCAGTATTCATGAAAGCCATAGTTGCTGGGAAAGTCTAGGAGAAAAAGGGCAAATGAAGAAGGACCTTTGCAAAAGCAGCTTGGCTCTTCTTAGTTCTGTTCTTCTTTTAAACCAATGCTGAGATAAGCATAAAAAGAGTTCTCAGCAAATATTCAGAAAGAATCTAGTATGACGTTACCCAGAGGTCTGTATTCAAGGTTGAAAGTGGTACTGGAAAAATAAGCTTGTATCTTCCTTGCTTGGCACTAAGCCTCAGAACCTACAATAATTCAAGCTGTTAATAAAAAGAGGGCAACTCTTTCCCCTAGAATGGCAGTGAAATAAGTAAATAAAACACCATCTGAAGAAATGCATAAAGCAAAACAAGTAAGGAAATAGCTGAGAAAGGAGAAAACAAAGTCAATAAAAGCTATTGATCAGAGATGCTTTAGGAATGTAAACATTCAATAGTGAAAAGAAAACAAAAACATAATTGTAGAAGCTGTTTAATATTTGCACAACCTTCATTAGAATGCTCACTACAGTTAAAACTTTTTGAAGAACCTTACTGTGTAAACATAGTATGCCTACAATTTAAACAAAGCATTTTCCAGGTGACTAAACCACTGAATAAAGTAGCTTTGAATTCCCATTGACTGTGAGGTCCTTTGAAAGTTATTTTATTTAAAATAGAAATTGTAGGATATTTGTGAAGTTTTACTGTTACACATTTCTACTTTTAATATGCTCAAGTTTTTTAAATGTTTGCATTTGGCAGTACACTATGCTGCAGAAAAATTACAGCACAGCTTTCTCAAATATCTTTGGTTTATGACAGAAAGACATCACTAAGAAATCCATCATTCTCCATGTTGAATCTTTTCCAGTTTTGCCTCAAAAATACTCAGCAACTTAAGCTTTTAAAATGATCATTTCTCTGGTAGCTCATGGGGCTGTTAAATCATGCAAATAATTAATTGATGTAATTAAACACATAAAGCAAGACTTGCAAAATTTTGTCCTGTGTAAATTAGCTAAAGTTTTTCAGTAAACAGGCAATTAATGCAAAAGAAAAGAGAAGTACAGAGAACATATTGTAATTCTGTCTTCTGTGTGATACTAGGGGAAATTTTTTAATTGTCCTTTTTAGTGGCTATGAGAACAAAATAACATAAATATTATAAATATTTGTAACATTAATTAATCAGTTTTATATACTTAGTACCAAACCAAATTCTATTTTTTTTTTTGAAATGCTGGGGATTGAACCTAGGACCTCATATGTGGGAAGCTGGCACTCAATCACTGAGCCACATTGGCTCCCCTGAGTTGGTTTTTTCATTTGTTTGCTTGTTGTTTTATTTTTGTTTTTAGGAGGCACTGGGAACCGAACCCGGGACCTCCTGTGTGGGAAGCAGGCACTGAACCACTTGAGCCACATCTGCTCCCCCAAACCAAATTCTTAAGTCCAGTTTTCTGACATCTCTTCAGTTGAGAAAGAAAACTTTCAATGCATTGCAGAAGGTAAGGGACATTTTGAAGAAATAGGGGGCAAATCACCAGGCTAAGGATCCTTTTGGCAGACAAGTTTATTAACCTCAGAACCCTAGATGGTAAGTTAATTTCTCCCCCCCATAGATCTTCCCTGATCACCCTACTATAAGTAGTTCAGCTCCCTCACCTGTTTCTACCACTATGCATTCTCTATCATTCCTTCTTATTAGCAGCCATCCCTGGTTGCTATTAAATTATCCACTTTGTATTTGTTCAGTATGCCTTTCTCCCATTAGTTCAGAATCCTGTTGTGTTCCCAATATGTCCTTGTTTCCTAAAAAAAAAAAGATTAGTGCTTTGTAGGGACTCAATCAAAATTATTTGAATAAACAAGCACTCATTATGCGCCAGGCATTTTCCTGGATACTTTATATACACTTTTCTTGTAATTCTTTAAAATACTTGGCTTATAATAATCAATAAATAAAACTATTTTTGTTAAAATGAAGCAAAACACTCTTCCAGGATGAAGTTTTGCTTTAACTGCAGTTATAGCCATCTAACTCTATTGGTTGAAATACTTACAATACCTAGTTTACCAATAAATATCTATTTGGCCAAATTTACTAGATTTACTGTTAAATGTGATTAAACATATCATGCATAATAGAATAGAGAATGAACTACATATTTTAGTAATATTTAAATATGTATCTTTGGTGTCTGAGATTCAGTAAGGACATAATGAATGTTTGTTGAATGGATGAAAAAGTAGCCAATCTGGTATAACTAGGTTATGTTTGTAGCTATAGATATATAGTTACTCACTAAGCACTAAGAGGAGAAAAAGATCAAAATTACAATTGGGCCTACTCTGTCTGACATTAGGACTCTGTATAGACACTTTGGGACAAATATTTACTAAACAAGTCAGTGAAAAAAGTACTATACACAGAAAATGGAAGGGACACAAATAAATAAATTCTGTTTGACAACCTTCTGAAGTAGGTACTATTATCCTCTCTATTATTTTGATGAGGTAATTGAGGCACAGAGAAGTTAAGTATCCTGCCTATGATCATAGAGCTAGAAAGTGGCAAGGAAAGGATATGAATTTAGGACAGTTTAACTGCAGAGCCCACCCTCTTAACCATTATATCACAGTGTTTCCAGGCTTCACAAAGAGAAAGGGGTGCAAGTACACAGGGAATATTCCATGCAGAGCAGTCATAGAGGAATGAGGTATAAGACTGGAAAGGCAGGTTAATGCCAAGTCAGGTATGTACTTGTTAAGAATTGTCCTATTTTCTTAAAACCTAAAGGAAGACATTGAAAGACTTTAAGCATGGGGGAGTTTTGGGGGGATGGTAACATTATGAGAATTGAGTTTAGAAAAGGCCACTGTGGCCATAGTATGCTTGTTTAAAAAAAAAGACTTGGTCTCAACAAAGAAATAGAAATGGTAATTTGGAATCTCCTGGAATTCTTTTCCTCAAGCATGTTCATATTTGACACATTACTAAGAAAGTGGAACTATGTTAATGAGACAAAGATGTATAACTTCCCCAAAGAATGGTTAGAAAATGAGATTTGCATCTTTGTTGCAGATCAATATTGCATATGGTTTTTTATTACTGCCACAACAAATTAACACAAATTTAGTAGCTTAAAATAACACAAATTTATTCTCTCAGAGTTGTGAAGTCACAAGTCTTGGTACAGAGTAGTTAGGCTGGTGCCATAATTCTACGAATTGTAGGGTAAAGAACCCCATTTCCTTGCTATTTGTTGGCTATGGCTCATTACCAGCTTCTATATGTCACTCATTTCCAGGCTCATGGCTCTGTTCAAAGCCAGGAATGGTAAGTCTTTGAATCTCTCTATGATTTTTTTCTTTGTACTTATCTCATCTTTCCAGTTCATCTCTTTTGCTTTGCTTTTCTACCTCACTCTTCTGCTTTTAAGGGCCCATGCAATTACTTTGGGCTCACCTGGGTAATCCAGGATAATCTCTCTATTTAAGATCAGCTGATTAATAACTTTAATTCCATCTGCAAAGTCCCTTCACACATGGTCTCCATTTCCTGTGTATCTATCACTTAGAATTAATAGTATAGAATGGAGAATGTGGAACTGATTTTCTTTTGGTCAATTTCAGTCACTATAAATACATTTTTAAAAATTCTCTCTTTTAGTCTTAAAACAAGAGTCAAATAAAAACACGTTTTCTTGAAAGAAATCATAATTCCTAATACTGTGGGTGGATATGTCATTACATTTGGTGCCAGCATACATGAAAAGAGATTGAAAGCCCAGATATAAATTTCTTAAAATGATAAATTAAGATATTCTGCTGATTCCAATTATCTTTCCGGCAACTCATCATTCCTCTGGGATTTCATATTGCTATTTCAGATTCAAATGACATATTTTATTCAGTGACAAAAGCATTAATAATATCATAACAAAATATGACAAAAACAAGTGCACTTTAGATGATAGATAATGCAACTTGGAAGTAGAAACAAATTCTGATTTCACTTATTTTACTACCTATGGCAATACCCTCTAGCAATGAAGGAAGCAAAGATATAGCACGGTAATTGTCTGAGTCCTAATGCAGCAAATAATTAGTCAATATTAGTATTTTATGAGTCTTCATACTTCCTCTAAATCAATCTTTGCCAATACATTAGATGCTTTAAGACAGATACAAAATTATTTCCCTGAGCTTGAGTAAACATGTATCTCTTAGCAAGTAGCTTATCTGAAGGTAACAGAGGTATTTGAGAAAATATTGCTTTAAAATATAACGAATATGGATGATGACTAATACTGACATCTAATTCTACATACAGATAAAAGGATAAATGAAGGATTATTTAATGGATTCCAAATCCATACTATTTTCCCTCCAGGAAAATACTCAAGTAAGATTTAGCAAAGAGCTCACCATCCGTTTAATTTTGTAGAGGTTTGAAAACTAAGTGAACATTTCAACAACTAAGAGGAAATTAGTCTTCTCTTTCCTAAAATACAAATAATAAATCTAGGAGTCAGTATGAATAGTTATTTTTTAATTTGCCCTACAGTGCTCCCAAAGTCATATGTCTCATGTTCACAGCTGAAAAATGTATCTGTGAGCTCTGTAGGGGATCAGAAATAATGCAAAGTAGATGCTAATTACATGGTCATTATAGAATATTCAACATATTGATTGATTACCAGACACTGTCTATGAAAATAAGGAATTGAGGGTCAAAAGTTACCAAACACAGCATGAAAAATGATGTCAAGAAACCCACATGAAACCCCTCAACTCTGATTCTTGAAACAGTCAGTGGGGAGATCATGCAGTTTAGATGTGTATCATTTTGGCATTCATGTTAAATGCACACTGTAACTAAATGGCAACAAACTTTTCTCACATATTATATGAATATTGAAAATTATAGGTACATAGAAAGTAGTGGCATGGGAAAATGACTCTTATCTTCAGCCAAATCCCTGTTACCACTGTATTGCCTTAGAAGAAATCTACAATTTCTACCATCTATGCCAAAGTGTGTTCTATTTTGAAAAAAAAAAAACATGTGATTTCCAAGCTTACAATGCCTGCAATACTTTTAGAAAGCCCAATGCACTCACATTTATCTAGTGCTTATAGAGAAGCACTCATCTTTCATTACACAACTACTTAACACTGAGAAATACATACACAGCTTATGGTATAATTCTCAAGATACACTATGAAGTTTACATTTTGTAAGTAAAATTGACAAAAATGTAAGTCAATTCACCAATACTTTGATGCAGGGTATATATCCAATTCACCCCATGGCTAAGTCTATTAGCTATAAATGGAGGCTGCTTGTTTCAAGTCTCCATTTGAAACATATATAAGTATATATACTTCCATTTGAAATATATATAAGCATATATATTTTTACCATTTGAATGCAACTTGAACCTAAGGGTATCCAATGAGCAATGCTTGCAGCCAACAAAGAATTTAATAACAGTACTGGAATCATCCACTTTATAATTTATATGGGCCTCAGTTGTGTCAACGCTCAGAATAAATCAGGGAGTAGATTGCTATTTATGCCTTCTCCAGTCTTCTGCCAAGTTCAGGAGAACAGCCATTTTTACACCATTTTCAAGCTGTTAATACCCTTACAAAATAGGGCTCTGAAAAATGATACAGAACCTGAATAGTCACACCTTTTGTAAAAGGGAACCAGATTTCAGGAAAAAAAAAAGTTGCAATGTATGGTTTTCCTACTTAGACATTCAAATTTGTCAAAATTACTGAGTGTTTGGATTAAATAAAATAACAACTGTGTTACTAATGGGGTATAATTCTCTGGAAAACCATAAAAAAGGAAGTAAGGTGTATTTGTTAGAAGAAAATAAAGAAAAATGGTGTTCCCATAGTTTCTGTGTGGCATAACTCACAGATTCCTGAACATTCCTCTGTCAACATTCTGGTATATTTTCTATCTAAGCTAACAGTTTACAGACAGTTTGATTAAATATTTTAAGTATATCCTCTCTGAAGAAAGAGCATTTGGATTTGAATCCTGGCTCCACCACTTACTAGGAATGTGACCATAAGCTGTAAATACAGATAATAACTACACTTCTTCATGTAACTATGAGGTGATTAAAATAGCTAATGTACATGAAGTGTTTAACAGAATGTTTGGTACATATAAAGCATTCAATAATCTTAGCTAGCAATGTTGATAGAAGTAGAAACAAAGCATCTTTAAGATAATAATAGCTGGATGTTGCAGTCAACAGCAAATTGCCACATTGATGCTGTGCAATGCTTTTCAGTATTTTATAGTTATTTCATTTAGGAATTACAATCTATCTACCTTTGAAGGGACTTCAGATAAGCTACCAATTAAAACATAGTAGAGGATAGAATCAATATGAATAAAATCACATTTATTTATTCTTTCTTTCCCCCTTACCTTGAACTGTTTTTTGCACATAGTTGACATATTTTTAAAAATGCTTGATTGAATACATAAATGAATAAATAAAGAGACAGATAGGTGAGTGAAAGCACGCATGAATACATGAAAACACATTCTGGATTATCTGAGAGATATCAAAGGATTATATTTTCAACATCTGAGTTGAGCAGATTGCCACACTCCAGCAATGATTCTAAAGGTAAAGGAAAGTAGGACAAAAAGGAAAAATATTTAGACTACCTGCTTTTACTTTTCTGCTGAGAGAAAACAAACATTCTTTTTGCTTGGCATTAAGCACGAGCAGAATTTGAAGAGGGCATATGGTACAGAGGAACAGGATTCTAGTTTTCCTCCTGACGTTGCTACAACCTAGTTGAGTGACTTTAATTGCCCTAGAACTTTGGACTCCTCACTTGTAAAGGGAGAGAGTTGGACCAGAGTATTTCCAAGGTTCCTTTACCTTCAAATTTTTGTGAGTAATTTAGATAGAAGAAACTACCTAATGCCACTGTATTATGGTGTAGGAGTAGATTCTTTCATTAAAAATGCAATCTTAATAAGTCTAAATCTGTTATTCTCTAATGACATATAACTTGTGATTTTTAGATCCAAGCCACTGCCATTGACAAAGGATCAGTCACTCCCTAATTGGCTGAGAGGAAATGTAATGAAGAGCTTAGGAATTCAGGGTCTGGGTACAGACTGACTAGCTTTAAATCCCAGTTCTGCTACCTATTAGCTCTGGTCAGACAATCTCTATTCTTTTGCATTCTCATCTTGTAATATTAAGGTAATAATAATAACAATAACATGATTCCTAAGCTTGTTTTTAGGATTAAACGAGCTATTGCAAAAATTTTTAGCAGTGTTAGCACCCAATAAATGCTTTCTGTTAATACCAAAGCTCAGAATTAGCCTAAGGAATTTTCTGGCAGGTGGATGATCAACTCTTTTGTGTCTTTAAGCCTTTCTCGCTAGACACAAGTTCCTTGGTTTCAGGGGCCATGCCCTTTTTTCACTCGTTCACTGAAAAAATTACAACAAATATACATTACACTCTGTGACCCAAGCACTGTATGACGCACAAATGATGCATTAATGAACTAATTTATACATAGAACCTGTCCTCTAAGTGCTTGAGGTAGACACACCTTAACAAAATAATCAAACAAGTAAATGTTTTGATTTCATTAATTTACCAAAACAAATGAAAAAGCATTTATAATCAATTTATGCTTATACATACTTAAGAAAAAATATAATAAAAGCAAATTAATCCTTTAAAAAGGATGTATATGTTACTCAAACTAATACAATATACTGTTCTGCCTTCTGCCTTCATATTTAGACTAAGGAGGCCAACCTGGCACACTTTGTTCAAGACAGCCTTGGGAAACCTTTCTGGAACACTGAAGCTGAATATTCATTCCTTTAACTAGTATTGTTTATTATTGTTCATTATACTATGTATGCTTCAATAAACAAGACAGAAAAGATCCCTATTCTTGAAGAATTTACATTCTATTTTGGAGTGACAGACAATTAACTAGCAAATAAATGAAGACATAAATGAGCAGAACTATCTTACAGTGAAAAGTTCTTTGAAGGAAACTTAAAACCAGGTAAGTGAAGATACAATATTATGTTCTGAGTGACTGTGTTAGATTGAGTGATGAAGATAAAGCCTCTTGAAGGAAGTGACATTTGAACTGAAACATGATTGATGAGAAGGGGACTTTCAAGATATGGAGGACAAGAATTCTAGGCAGAGGAGTCAGCTGACACAAAGGTTCAAAAATGAGAACTTAGCATCTTAGAACAGCGGAAAACCCAGTGAGACTGGAGGATAGTGGGCAATCAAGTATAAGAAAGAAGGTAGGAGAAGGAGGAAGTGCATAAATCAGACACAACTTTGCAGAGAGTCTAGATTTCATTCTAAGTGATATGCATACTCAATGGAAAGTTTTAAGAATGGGAAGGACTCTCTGATTTGCGATTTAAGAAGGATCTCCTGTAAAGATTTTAAAAGAGCAACAAGGAGACCATTAGGAAGTTGTTTCAGTGTTTTCATCAGCATATGAGGGTGGCATAGTAGAGATTTTAAAGCTAGACAGATTCGGGGTTCATTTTAAAGATAAAGTTCACAGGAACTGCCAATGCATCGATGTAGTCAATAAGGGAAAGCTAGAAATCAAGGATAAGTATGAGAATTTTGGCTTGAGGAACTAGAGAAAAGATGGGGGATACTGGGTGAAGAGCAGTGCGGGGAATAGGATAGCAGTAGGCATATTTTCTAGAAAAGGTTTTAGGCATTCCAGGCCATATACTCTCTGTTGCAACTATTCAATCTTGCAAATGTATAATGAAAGCAGCCACAGAAAATATTTAAGCAAATCATGTGGCTGTGTGCCAATAAAACCCTAACAAAATCATGTGAAGCATCAGATTTGACCTGTAGCTGCAATTTGTGAATCACTTGTATGGAACAAATATTTTTTGCAGGCCATATGAAGTTTGAAATGCCTGTGAGACATCCAACTAGAAATATCAAGTAAGAAGTTGGGTATACAACTTCGAACTCTTGAGTTCGACTCAAGGTTGAAATAAGGGTTTTATTAGCATAATGATCATATTGAATGATGTCACCAAGGCAGAAGGTGCAGAAAAAGAAAAAAAAGAGACCCATGGATGGTACCTTGAAACACTACAATATTTGGAGTGTCTGTCAAAGAGAGAAGCAGGAGAGATAGGAGGAAAACCAATACAGTACAGTATCAATAAAATCAAACAAAGAAATGATTTCCAGAAGGAGGGTGTAGCCAAACCTATAGAAAGCTGCTAAGAAGATGTTGGGGATTGAATCCTATCCCTCACAAGAGGCATGTTCAGTTCCCGACTCCTGGTCCTGTGGGTGTGAACCCATTTGTAAATAGGGACTTTGAAGATGTTACTAATTAAGTTGTGCTCAAACTGAATGAGAGTGGCCCTTAATTCAACATGGCTAAATTCCTTATAAGCAAAGGAAATTGGATGCAGAAGAAAAGCCATGGAGAGAAGCTAGAAGCTGGAAATCAACGCAAGGATATGAGCTAAGGGAGAGGACATCGCCATGTGACAGACAAGCCAAGGAACCCCAGGGATAGCCAGCAGCCAGCCCCAGAATGTCAGAGTCTTCAGGGGGAAAGCATTACCTTGCTGACACCTTGATTTTGGACTTTTCCTAGCCTCAAAAGCATGTGTCAATACTTTACCATTGTTTAAGCCAACCCATTGTATGCTAGGAAAAGAAAACAGAAGTCAAGAAAGATAAGAATAAAGAAAAGACTATTTGATTTGGAAATATGGAGGTCATTGATGACTAAGAAAAGGGTTTTCATGGACTATGAGAAGAAGGGGAGACAAAAATAAAATAACTCTTATAAAGTTTTGCTGGAAAAAGGAATAGAAAAGTTGGCAGCAGTAAAATGTAGGGCCAAGGCATGTTTTCTTATGTAAGAATGTGTGATAGCAGAACATGTTCATTAGTTGTTGGAAATGAGTCAGGAGAGAGGAAGAAATGTAGCGGAAAAAAAAGCAGACATATGTAGGAATGAATTTCTCAACAAGAAAAGAGGGGTTCAAATCCAAGAGATGAGGTTAGCCTCTTCTCAGATTCTACAGGCCTTTGATAGAACACTTCCCTTCCTCTATCTGGGACCCTTGGTATAACCTGAACCAGAGATGTGCTAGAGCCATTTTGAATCTACTCAAGAAAGCAGATGTTAAATATCCAGGAATTTTAACTTTTGGTAACTTGATATTGGCAATGGTATGACTATTTGTAAGAGGGATATAGGAATATGTTACAAATCAGTATTTTTTTGGAAGAGCCTGAAGGTGTTGAACTGTCAGCACCTTGGGCCCTTTATAACACCAAGGGACTATTACATGAATCTTCTCAAGATGCTGTCAGAGGAAAAATTGCACTAGACAATGTTAAACAGGTAAGGAGACTCTATTCAGGGACGACTATAGCAGGGGAGGAGAGAAGAAATAGAAAATCTAAACTCAACTCCATCAAAACAAAGGACAGCAAACTTTTCAATAGCTGGAGTAGTCTGGTGGAAAGGCAGCAAGATGATAGGGGGTTTGATCATCACTGGGATGATAAGGGATACATTGAGGTTGCCATTAGGATCACGTATTTCAGAATATTTTTCTTTATAGTATTTAGGCCACCTGGAGCCTGTAAGGACTGGAAAAGAAGAAAAAGGAGGTAAGAAGCTCTCTAGTTAGGACCGTGTAAGGGCTGGGATTTGAGGGAGGTCAGGATCCCATCTAAAATGAGTCAGGATAAGCCTGTCTAAAGTTTGGCCAAACTTAGAGGATGTTAAGGCAGTTTTGGTCAAAAAGTGAAGTTTCCACATCAGAAATCCCATCATTGTGTGTTTCTGCTGACAGTTGGTACAAAGGGAAACTCTAAAATCAATGTACGAACTAGGTCTCAGAGCACAGATTTTTTGTAGTTAGAATATATTGATAGAAAGGATATCTCGAGTTTTAAAAGTATCTGAACTATGATAATCTGTCTGGAATGAAGACTCATCAGACACCTACTCTCACTGCAATCTCCTTCTCACTCAATCCTTTGGCTCTTGACTTTTAATTAGCCCATGGATTCTAAGTCCCTGGCTTGATTTGCTCAAATATACCACATCCCTTTAGTAGCTGATGCCAACCACTTCCCTGAACCTAAATCCATCTTGCTTCTCAGGTTAGGTTTGGGAAGCCTTGTGATGTTTCCCCAGTGATGATACCTGTTCTAGTCTCTAGCTGGGCTTTGCAACTTCCATTCTGAGACTGACAACCCATATCAACAGAGTTTGAAACACAATTATACCCAAAGAGCTGCAGTAGATCTTCTAAACCAGTGTATTAGGATTTGCCCAATCTTGTGTTTTACAAATGAGAATAATGGTTACATGTGTGAGACAAATAGAAACTGAAACTTATACTTATTTTTAATTACAGGAAAACAAACTGAAAACTAATGGCTACCAAGCCTTCAAATTTTCTAAATGAAGCTCAAGCCAAATTAAACAGATGGCATCAAACCTCCTTCAGGAAGCACATCCCACCACAAACAGAGCCTGTGGAATCCAAATATGTGGCAAAGGGAGCTTACAAGAAGTCATTTAGATCTGTGATTCTGCACATTATAGGCTCCCAGGTTTAATGAGGTTGGCATGTTCTGTGTGTCCAAGTCTATTAGGATTCTAATAGAAGAGTGAGGAGAAGCAGGAGAAGGTAAATAAATTCTCCTGAAAGAGCCTCTTCCTTTTAGTTTTTAATAGAATTCTCTAAGATTTTTTCCTGAATAAATGCCTGCATGGGATAGAGAACAGAACAATTTGAGAAGGCAGATGTTTTAGCTCTTTTCTCTTTAAAGGGAACTTTAGATTTCAAAACTGTGATAAAATATAAGTATTTAGTGTTATATATTAACAATCCCAGTGGTCAGATATTGTAACGGGACAATGAATACAATTTCTCTGCCTCAGGTTCAACTATAACACTCTATTAACTAACAGTCTTCAGAAATGTTGAAATTAAAGAGAAAAATTACTTCATTACCTTTACTTTTTCTCTTCCACAATTTTTCTTATTAGCAAAGTAAACCAAGTTTTTTATGGCTATTTTATTTATACTACTGGAAAAGTGTAAAAATCACAAAATTGGCCAGAAAGTCATTACCAAGTCAAGAGATTGGAAATGGATAATCAAAAGATGCCACTAAGATTTCATATATTTTCACAGGTTATGTATCGTTTGTGCTTTCTTGGTGAAGGACTAGAAGACTATAAAGAAACATGAGGGGAAAAGGAATTTATTGCTTTTTAAAAATATTCTTCATCAGAGAAGCCCAGCGTGATCAAGATGGTAGAGTGAAATGCTTCAGAACTCAATCAATCCACACAAGCTTTGAACAACCAGCAAGAATTGGCAGAAACATCTTCCTCAAAGCTTCAAAAAAAAAAAAAAACAATTAAAAAACTGCAGTAAAATGGCAAGTATCCAATCAAGCAAATGGCTGCTTAAAAGAGCATGATCCCGTGGTCCCCTAGCTAGATCCTACTTCATTTTTCACCATGTTGGCACAGAGCTTGCCCATGATCCCAGTGCAGATCCCTGGCACCAATTCTGGAGGGAGCAGAGTAACCCTCAAGCACATATAAGAAGCATGCATGTCTCTTTGGTGGTAGCCTGAGGGATTTGCTGCCCAGAACTTGCCTTACATGTAGAAGGTGGCTCACAGTTTGCTCCTAGAGAATGCGGTGGGTGAAAAGTCAAGTGACTACATGGGGCCAGAGATTGCTTGATGTAGTACATACAGTGCAATGCCTGGACCATGAGAAAACAGTTTCTTAGAGAAGTGAGGCATTCATCCATGTGAATGAGGGAATTCATAGGTCCACAGGTACATAACCAAGATAAGACACATGCACAGAAATTATCAGAGTGGTCCTGTGCTTTGAACACAAGCTTTATTCTAAACTCACTGTAAGGATAAATGAACAAAAACATAATATAAATACAAAGATGGAAATTATGTAAAGGAACCAAACAGAGCTGAAGACCACAGTAACAGAAATTAAGAATTCCCTACAGCGTTCAAGAGCAGATTAGAGCAAGGAGAAGAAAGAATCCGTCAACTTGAACATAAGACAATTAAATCATTCAATTTGAGGAACAGAGAAAAAAAGGAATGGAGCAAAATGAACAGAGCCAGAGGAAACTGTGGGATACCATCAAGTGTGCCAATATACATATTGTGAGAGTCCCAGAAGAAGAGAGAAAGTGGCAGAGAGAGTATTCAAAGAACTAATGGCTAAAAACTTTCCAAATTTAACAAAAAACATAAACAAACACATCTAAGATGCTCAGCAAATTCCAAACAGGATAAACCCAAATAGTAGACCCACATGGTAGCATATTATAACCAGATTGTTGAATGTCAAAGATGAAGAGAATTCTGAAAGACAGCCTCAATAAGATTAAGTAGCATTTTCTCATTGGAAACCAGGGAGACAAGAAGGCAGTGGAATGACATACTTAAAGTACTGAAAGCAAAATATTGTCAATCAAGAATTCTATATCCAGCAAAACTTTCTTTCAAAAATGAAAGATTAAGATATTCCCAGATAAACAAAAAGTGAGGGAGTTTGTCACCACTAGATTGACCCTAGAAGAGATGCTAAAAAGAGTTCTGCAGATTGAAAGGAAAGGACAATAAACAATAGATTGAAGGCACATAAAGATCTCTGGTGAGAGTAACAATAGAGGCAAATATAAATCCCAGGATTATTGTGATTTTTGGTTTGTAACTCTACTTTTTACTTCCCACAGGATCTAAAAGTAACATAACATGTAATGATAAATCAGTAGTTTGGGACTCCTAATGTATAAACATGCAATTTGTGACAAGAACTACATAAAGGCAGGGGAACAGAGGATTATAGGAATATGAAGTTAACTTGATATTTAAGTGGAACAATATTGTTATAGATTTAGGAAGTTAAATATTAGCCCCATTGTAACTAAAAGAAAATATTGGAGAATATGCAAACCCCTAGAGATAGAAATTAGAGTACAGGTTTCCAGAGCTGGAAGGTCAAGGGAAGTGGGGAGATGATGCATAGTGGGAATAGAGATTTTGTTTTGGAAGATAGGAAAGTTTTAGTAATAGAAAGTGGTGAGGGTGCCAAATTTTCATAAATGTGATTAATCCCATTGAATGGCATGCTGGGAGTCATTGAGATGGGAAGGTTTACGTTGTATATATCCACAATAATAAAAGGTTTTATTGTGTCTCTTTAGATTGTATTGTCTCTAAAGAGACAATGACAAGTAGATACAATATATGATCCTGGACAGGATTCAACAAGAGAGGAGAGAAGAATTAATAGGGCATGATTGAGACATGTGAACAAATTGGAATATAAACTGCAAGCTTTATATCAATGCTAAAGTTCTTGAACTTGATAATTGAACTTAAGGTGGATACATAAGTGAACATCCTTGTTCTTAAGAAATGTACATGGCAGTACAAAGTGTTCAAACAGCATAATATATACAACCTACACTCAAGTGGTCAGAAATTGGATTGATAAAAAGAGAGACCGACAGATAGATGGATTGATAGACTGATGTATAGATAGAATTATATAGCAAATGTGGCAAAATGTTAAAATTGGTGATTATGTGTATCTGGAGGGTAGCTGTAATTTGGAATTCTCTGTGTGGGGTTTGTATTATTTTTTAAACTCTCCTGTAAGTTTGACAGTATTTCAAAATAAAAGTTTAAAAATATTATTTATCAATATAAACCATGGCTCCTAATATTTATACATGTTTGCATTATTCAGTGTATGTTCATGTGCATTACAGTGGCACAACTTGGCTAATCTCAAACAGACAAAAACTGGCAAAATGAAAAAATTAAGTCAGTTCTTCTCAAGCATCACTGCTCTTTCCTTTAATTAAAGATTCTAAGGACTTACATTTGATATTTATTCATTCAGTTAATACGGAAGTATTTATTGAGACTCATCATATTCCAACCCTGTGCTTATCCTGGGTATAAAGTAGAGAATAAAACACAAATGGTCCCTTTCCTCATTTGGGTTTATAGCCAACTTAGCATGAGAGAAAACAGGAGCAATAATGAAACACCTAAAAACATAACAAAACATTTAAGATAAATATAAAAAAATGAGCTCAATGCTACTAGACAATGAATGGGGTAGTTCTTATTTGAGGTAGCAAATAATAAATGTAGATTTCTCTGATGACATGAAACCTAAGCAGAAACCTGGAAAATGGAAAGAAATAAATGGCAGAGGGGACTTAGGGCAAGGGAAGAGTTTGGCATATTTAAAAAGCCAAAATCTGTTCACTGTGATGTGAATGAAAGGAATGAGGAAGAGGATAGCAAGAGGAGAAGATGTAAAGGTGGCCAGGGGCTCCAAGAATGTAAGCACTGCAGGACATGGTACGAAGTTTCCACTTTTTTGTGGGTTCAATGGGAGGTCAATGCGTTTTGTTTCAAGCAGAGGGGTAAGGATTATTTATATGGTCCTCTTAACAGTGCTTTAAGATAAATAGGAAAAGTATTAGTATACCTGCTGAGATAAGTAAGGCACAAACATATATTAGTAAATTTTGCTTATGTTGCACAGCCAGTTAAAAACATCTCATCCACGTTTCCCTGCCTAGCCTGGTAGAAATATTCAAAATAAACTTTGCGATAAGGATGAGCATCTCATGGTTTAAAAATAACCAAGCAGTTTCTGAAACTCTATTGTCAAAATACATAAATGCCAAGCAACAGAGAAAAAGTCAACTTTCAGCAACGTATTGTAGATCTCTTAGCTTTAGGGAGTTTAAAACCAAACTGATGGTGTGGATTTTTGGCAATGGAAACACTGTTTATAAGGATTGTCATGTCTTTCAAAAGAATATGCTACGTGTAATACATAAGCTTTACATAATGCTCAGTATCATGAGGATTAATTAGTTAAAGCTACACAAATACATTGAGGATAAAAAGTGCTAACACATTAATACATAATGTTCTTGCTGCTCTAAATCAGATACACTACAATTGGAATTTGTTTAGAATGTTTCCTTTCTCTAAAATAAAATTTTATACTTTTCTGCCTTTGTTCCTTATTATACCCAGGGTGCCTATAACAGTGTCTGGCATGAAATAAATGTTCAATAAATTTGTGTTTCATGAAATAAATTAAAATGAGTTTAAAACCCTTTGAAAAAGTAACATTAAGATATGAATTTAATTGCTTTTTATATCACTAATTTTATTAGTTCTAAGCACATTAAGTGGTGAAAATTAACTGAATGTATATGTAATGTATGCGTGTGTATATGGTTTATTTTGCACATTGTGGAACAGTGGCAAATTGGGGAGTCAGAAAGTCAGAGTTCTATTCCTTACACTACATATTGATTTATAAGGCTGAGCAGAGAATCTCTTAAGAATATTCATATATTCATTCTAAGGTGACCTTTTTGCTCATAATTCTCTTTTTGCACTAACAAAATATTTGAAATCTTGGTCACTGTCCACAATAGCCTCCATCTAATTCGTTTATTTGTTTCCTTTGTCATAAGTACAGAGACTATGTTTATATTGCTCATTTGTCTCTTTCTGTCTTCCCAAGTAGGATATAAGTTGTATGAAGCCAGGAACTTTGTCTTATTTTTTGCCTCATTTCCAGAGCCTTGAAAGTGCCAAGGCTTTAAAGGCTCAGTAAATATTTGGAGAATGAATCAATAAATGAATTACTATATAGACCAGGGGTTCTTAACCAGGGGTCCACAGACTCTCAAGGGGTCCGTGGAAAGATTTCAGGGGGCCTGTGAGCTTGAATTGAAAATTCAAAAAAACATTATTCTTGTGGGGATGTGTTGGTGCGGGTGTGATATATTTATTAAGTATAGTGTGGACTTAGTAAGGGGTCTGTGGTTTTGACCTGACTGGCAAAGGGGTCCGTGGAACAGAAAAGATTAAGAACTCCTGGTGTAGACTAAGTCTGAACATATAACTAAGAATTTTCTTGGCCCATCCTAACCCTTCTTCTATTCTTTACAGCATTCATTCTTCAACAAACATTTTTTTACAAGTACATTTATTGGGTATTATATTAGGCTTAGCATATCAAGATGGAAATAAACATGGTCCTTGGGGGAGGCAGCCTTCTAGGAGAGACAGGCTAAAAAGAAAACACATAAAAATTAAAAATGAAATAAAAGTGAAATAGTTACTGGGGCATATAGGACAGAATAGTACATGGGAATTAGAAAAGATTTGAAAGAAGAGAAGGAATCACCTAAGGAAAGACCCTGGGAATGGCATTCAGTTGTTCATAGTATTTTCTTATGATCTCTCCTGTTTCTGTGGAGTCAGTGGTAATATTTGCCCTCTCATTTCTGATTTTATTTATTTGTGTCTTCTTTTTTTCTTTGTCATCTAACTAAGCGTTTGTCAATTTTGTTGATCTTCTCAAAGAACCAACTTTTGGTTTTGTTGATTCTCTCTATCGTTTTTTATTTTTCTTTCTCAATTTCATTTACTACTGCTCTGATCTTTACCATTCCTTTCCTTTGACTTGGTTTGGGATTAGTTGGCTGTTCTTTTTCTAATCCCTCCAGGTGTGTAGTTAGATCTTCAATTTTAGCTCTTTTGATTTTTTGGTAATGTAAGCATTGGGGGCTATAATTTCCTTCTCAAGACTGACTTTGTGGTGTCCCATAGGTTTGATATGCCATCTTCTCATTTGCATTCATCTCAAGATACGTATTTTTTATCTCATCCATTGTGTCTTTCATTCATGTAAGGTCTGTTACTTCTCTTTGCAGGCTTTCAAATTGTTCTTTATGCTCACCCAGTGTCTTCTTAATATCCCTTATCTCTTTAGTCATATTTTCTTTCAGTTCTTTGAATTGATTTAGGTGCATTGTGTGATTATCAGTGATTGTATTAAATCCTGTATTCCATCAGGATATTTGGTTTGTTCCTTTGTGTGGGCCATCTCTTCCTATTTCCTAGCATGTGTTGTAATTTTTGCTGATGTCTAGGCCTCTGAAACAGCTCACAGGGAGGAAGACATCTGTTCCCCTCTTAGTTGGCTGCAGTGAGCCAGGGGTTTTATCCCAGCTTAATATCTTGGGGTGGAGGATGGGAGCTCTTCCTGGCCACAGCAGGGGTTTGGTAACTCATGTTTGTTGTTTTGGGTTCTTCATCTCTCTTTCTCTCACCCTCCTGGGAATTGTGTAGCACTGACTTGGTCTGCTGACCCCCAAAGTAGGTCCCTCAGACAGCTTTAGGGACTCTCTCCATTGTTTTTTTTTTTTTTTGAGCGTGTAAGCCCTGCCTGCCTATTCTGATGCCATCTTCCTGGAACTCCTCTGCTTATCATTTTAACACTAAAAGAAAGTTCAAGTCAAGGTGCCGTCAAGGCCAAGTTATCTCCCTGAAGACTGTGGTGTTCTGGAGCTGGCTGCTGGTAACACTTGGGTCCTTAGCTTCTCACATGGCAAGACACATGTATTAAAACCCATCCTGACTGAGGTGGGCCATACCTTCTTAACTGAAGTTATCTCATCAAAAAGTCCTACTTTCAATGGATTCATACCCAAAGGAATGGATTAAATTTAAGAATATGTTTTTTTCTGAGGTACATACAGATTAAAGTCTCCATAGTTGGAGAGGTAGAAAGTTATCAGATAGGGTTGCCAGATAAAATTTAGGACAATCAGTTAAACTTGATTTTCAAATAAACTCTATTTTTTTTGGTGTAAGCATGTCCCATATATTTCATGGACACACATACTAAAAATATTTATATGTGCATGTGTGTGTATGACATAAATATGGGTATATTTTATATACATAATACATATTTTATAATGTATAATATATCTGTGTGTGTATTGGTGTTTGGTTTTTGTGGCTTTTTGTGTATGTGTGTGCTAAATCTAGCAACCTGAGATATCATGCAGAGTCTTACAGACAGGGGTAAAGGATTTCAGATGTCATTCTGCCTTTCTGTATTTGATAGGAAGCCACTGACATTTTATCAGCAGGAGCTTAAATTTAGAGAATGATTTGGGGGACAAAATTGGAAGCAGAGAGAACAACCAAGTGCCTATTGCAGTGACCAAGGGAAGGACTAATAATGATAAATGGATGTAAAGATAAATAACTGTTTGTGGATATGTGAAAAATAGGTATTTTTAGGCTTTTTTTTTTCTTTTTATGCAATGCCACCTCCTTGATAAACATGGATGGCCATACGCATACATCTGAGTAGCCAGATGGGACTCAAGGTCAGAGATGGGAGTGATACTAGCCATTGCTTTAGTGGATCATTATAAGAACAAAATGAGATAATGTGTGCAAAGATTCTGGTGCATTTTACACTCAGAGAACACACAAGATATATTAATGTGTCATTTTCCTACTGCTTCCATCACTCCCCAATGAAAAGGATCTTATATTTTGCTGTAATTATTATTTGAGGGTACTTTTTAAAAAACAAATAGTGAGTTTCCAGGATAGCTATTTTTAACAGCTCACATATCATCTCTTGGGGATCAGTAGAGTTTTCATATCCTTGAAAAGCTACTTGCAAGTGACTTGGATGGTCCCTTAAGATCAGAGGTATAGCAACATATTTGTCAAATGTACAAATATTTCTTAGTATTCCACAGGCATAAACATATAAATATTCAGATGCTCCTGTTCTTGGCTACCACCAGCAGCATAAGGCACCAAAAAAGCATTCCATGTCATTCAAACCTTGTAGTATTTAATTCAACACTAACGGCTGAGATATAAGAGCAAACACTTGTTCATGTTAAAGAGTCATATGTTATGAAATCCCCTTGGCAGGTCACGTTGGAGAAATGTTGACACACAAAATGCTAAATAAAGGTTTGCTTTAAACCCCATACTTCGTAGGACTCAAGATGAGTTTCTGGTTTATTAGTGATAAACACAGAAAGATCAGATGTTATATAGACCCTTCTCCCATTTCTAGCAGGCAAATGTTGGAAGAGTCCAGAGTATATAATGGAACCCTTTACAGATGCACACATAGGGACTAGAATGTGAGAAACCAGGTTATATAGGTTTGGGATTAGCTCAATGTTAAATGAAATTGCTTCACTGAACTAATTCATTCAACAATTGAATATACACACACACATACACACACACACATATATATAATTTATCCAAATTGCTTGAACATATGAAATGGGTAGCCTAATGTAATGCAATTTTTAAACAGTAAGGTGAGAAAAAGATAGAGATAAAAGAAAATTGTGGACCCCTAAATGTATGCTCAAAGTTTTAAAAATAAGGAATATGCAACTACTCAATGGTAAAAGAGAACATCAGTCATGTCTATATCTAATATAGACACAATTATTAAAAGTCAGAGGGAAAAGAATAAAATTCAGTTTGCTATGTGTATTCATGTGTGTGCACCTACATATATGTAGGAAATATAGATGAGGAAATATAAATGGTGGGGGTGGTGACAGAATACAGTTCCACCTGAGACATGGAATGGCATCATGTGCTATAAACTAGCATTCAAGTCCAGATAAACTTTCATGCACAGTGAATCTACCCTCAGGGATGGATACTGTAAAATAATTTGTTTATCTTTTCTAGTGATTTTCAGTGTGAGAGTCATCTGTCACAAACTTGCTTATAATTATCAGAAGTGAAACAGATTTCAAATAAAATTGAAACAACTAAGACTTGAAAAACACAATTAATTTCAACAGATAAATTTTAGGTACATAGTAATTGGTAAAAATTATTCTTGATGGTACTAATATGAGTGTATGAAAACACTCTGTGTAAAAAATAGAAGAAAATCAAAATTGGTAGGTGAATTAAGGGGAGGCTAGAAAGGGATTCTTAGACTTTCAGAGAACTATCTTATAGAATTTATTTTAAAACTCATACCCCCAACTTTGAATTTATTATGGTGAAATAGTCATAAATATTTGCTTCACTAGTGAGAGTCCAATGAAATAAAAGTAATAATAGAAATATACATACAAATGCAAGGAAAAAGAAAGTGTACAAAAAAGGAAAAATTTTAGCAAATTTCTAGGCATCAGAAAGTTAATGGAACAGGTAGAAAAACTATGGTCTTTAGAAACAGAAGTGTCTTCTCAACAGATCACCTGCCAGCCTCTGATTTTAGAGAGAGCAGAACACTGAAAGTGTTGAGAAAATAAAGTGGGCAGAGAACAAAAATTAATTGAGGGCCCCTATCTGGAATAATTTCATGGCTTAACAATATCTTCTCCTCACCCAAAGCAGTATAGAGTACAAAAGGCAATGATGTGGGAGTGACATCAGTGAAAATTGCCAAGTGTGGAACTCCAAGGGCCAATCCCTCCACAGAAACACACACCAAAACAAACTAACCAACTAACAAACCAACCAAACAGAAAAAAAAACACCTGAAAATTTTGTCACAATCAACCTTATCAAGAAATTCATACTATATCCAAAGTCACAAATTTAAAATGAAAGAATTGGAAGAAGATGTTCCATGCAAATAGTAAATAAACAAGAGTTGGGGTGCTATATTAATAACAGATGAAATAGGCTTAAAGTTAAAAATTGTTACAAGAGACAAGGAAGGGTATTATATATTGAAAAAAGGGTCAATCCATCAAGAATATATAACAATTATAATTATATACACACCTATCAACAGAAGCAAATATTGACTGAATTGAAGGGAGAAAAGGTTCTACCATAATAACTACAGACTCTAATACCCAATTATCAATAATGGATAGAACAATTTGTGTTTTAGTTTGTTAAAGGCTACCAAAGTAATATACCAGAAATGAGTATATTACAATGAAGATTCATTAACTATTAAGTTTACAGTTCCAAGGCTGAGAAAAATGTCCAAATCAAGGCATCAGGAGTTCTCTCCCCAAAGACATGGCTGCCATCAATCCGGACTCTTGTCACATGGCAGGGAAAATTGGTGGTGTCTACTGGTCTCTCCCTTCTCCTATGGGTCTCACTGCTTCCCAGCTTCTGGATTCCTCAGCTTTCTCTCTGCTCCTGTGGCTTTATATCTACTCCTGTGGCTTTCTCTTTCCTGGTTTCCATTGATTTCAGCTTTTGGCTTCTGGGACTCTCTCTCAGCTTCTGTGGGTCCCTCTCTGAACACCTCTGACCTTTTCTCTCTGTGGATCTCTCCATATTCGTGATATTTATAAAGGGCTTTAGTAAGAGGATTAAGGCCCAACTGACACCATACCTTACTGAAGTAACCTAATCAAAGGTCCTTAACTGAAGTAATTTAATCAAAAGAGTCTACCTACAATACGCTCACACCCACAGGAATAGATTAGCTCTAAGGACATGATATTTTCTAGGCTACATACAGTCTCAATCTACCATGACTAGACAGAAGATCATTAAATAGAATGATCGATTTAAAATAGAGGAATTGAACAACATTATACACTAACCAGACCTAATGACATATTCAGATCACTTTACCCAACAACAATATAATATACATTCTTCTCAAGTGCAAATGGAACATTCTCTAAGTAGATCATATATTAAGTAAGAAAGTCATAATACATTTTAAAGATTGAAATCATACCAAGTATCTTCTCCAAAAACAATGACATGAAGCTAGAAATCCAAAACAGAAGGAAAACTGGAAAATTCACAAATATGTGGGAATTAAACAACACACTCAAACAACAAATGGATAAAAGAGTAAATCACAAGGAAAATAAGAAAATATTTTGAGATGAATGAAAACAAAAACACAATATATCAGAACTTAAAGAACACAATAAAGACAGTGCTCAGAAAGAAATTTATAGCTGTAAAAGCCTACATTAAAAAAGAACTATCTCAAATCAATAACTTAAGTTTACACCAAAATGAACTAGAAAAAGAAGAGCAAACTAAACACAAAGCTAACAAAAGGAAGGAAATAATAAAAATTAGAGCAGAAATAAATGAATTAGAGAAACAACAGCTATTTTCAACAATACCAGAAGTTGGTGGTTTGAAAAGATCAACAAAATTTCAAATCTTTAGCTAGATTGACTAAGAAAAAAGAGAAGATTCAAATTGCTAATATCAGAAATGAAAATGAGGAAATTACTACTAATCTTACAGAACTAAAAGAGATGATAGAATCCTATGAACAATTATACACCAATAAGTTAAATAACATGAAATGGATCAATTCCTTGAAACTCACAACTGCCAAAACTGACCCAAGAAGAAGTAGAAAATCTGAATAGACCAAATGAGTAAATAAATTGAATTAGTAATTTAAAAAACCCTTGCAACAAAGAAAAGTTTGGGACCAGATGGTTTCAATGATGAATTCTACTAAACATTAAAATAAGAATTAACACTGATCTTCTCAACCTCTTCCAAAAAAACAGAATAGGAGAGAACACTTCATATCTCATTCTACAAAGTTAGCAACATCCTGATTTCAAAGCTAGAAAAAGACATCACAAATAAAGAAAACTACAGACCAATATCCCTTGTGAATATGATATAATTTTCTTCAAAAATACTAGAAAATAAATCTAGCAGCATATTAAAATTAGTATATACCATGACCAAGTGGGATTTATCCCAATGATATAAGGGTGGTTCAACATGAAAATCAATGTAATACACCACATTAATAGAATGAAGAAAACAAAAACCGTTGATCAAATCAATTGATGCAGGAGAGGCATTTGACAAAATTCAACATCCTTTCATGATAAAAACACTCAACAAACTAGGAATAGAAAGAATCTTCCCTTATATGATAAAGGGTATTTATGGAAAGTTGATAGTTAGCATCATACTCAATGGTGAGAGCCTGAAAGCTTTCCCCATAAGATAAGGAACAAAGCAAACATGTCTACTCTGTGATATAGTGAAGAAATTGGAATCTTCATAAATTATTGGCAGGATGTAAACTAGTGCAACCTTTGTTAAAAAACAGTGTGTGCCTAAGTTAAACATAGAAAAAGCACATTATCCAGAAATTCCACTTCTAGGTAAATATCCCCTAAGAATTGAAAATGTGTCTTCAAACAAGAACTTAATACACAAATATTCATAGCAGCACTACATAAAATAGCAAAAAAGTAGAAACAACCCACATGTATATCAACTTTAAATGAGTACACAAATGCTTTCCCCATGTGGTATATTCATATAATGGATATTATTTAGTCATAATCAGGAATGAAGTTCTGATACATGCTGCAATATGGATGAACCTTGAAAATATTATGTTAATTGAAAGAAGCCTGACACAAGAGGCAACATACTATATGTCTGTATTTACACGAAATATCCAGAATAGGCAAATCCATAGAGACAGAAATAGATTAGTGCTTGCCAGGGGCTCGGGAAAGAGAAGAATGGAAGATGAATACTTAATGAGTATACTTACTTAACGGTTTCTTTTAGGGATGATGAAAAAGTTCTGGAACTACAGAGTGGTAATGGCTGAAAAACATTGCGAGTATACTTAATGCCACTGAACTGTACTCTTTAAAAAGTCTTAAATGGTAAAATTTATGTTATAGGTATTTTACCACATTTTTTAAAAAGGCAATGAGGTTCAAAATGAAGACAACAACGCACAACAATAAATAGCATGTCTGTGAAAGAATAAACAGTTAATTTAGGGAAGGCTAACCTTTAATGAGGATGTTGGACCTTATCTTAGATTTGGGGAATTTGTTACCAGAATCACAGTACTTTTAAAGTGTGAAGTGAGAAGTAGATATTATTAGGCAAAAAGGAAAAGCAGCATCTTGAAAAAGGGAGAAAAGGAAAAATAAATATAAAATCTCATCCAAAAAGTAACAAACCTAATGTAGTGAAAAGAAACAATTTCAAAAGTTATAACCTATATAAAAAGATAGAAAATCCTAAGACAACCATAGGAAAAAGAAGAGAAAGCTATAAAAATTCAAATCTAAGAAAGTGGAGTTCTGGGAAGAAGGCATCGGAGTAGGCTGACAGGGTTCAACTCTCACAAAAACAATGGAGAAAGGGCCGAAAGCTGAACAAGGGACCTGCTTTTGGGGTCAGCAGACAAAGATAGTGTTTCACAACTCCCAAGAGGGCAAGGGACAGAAAGATGAAGAACCCTAAACAACAAACATGTTACTAAACTCCCTTGTTGGCTGGGAAGGTCTCCCATTCCCCACCCTCAAGACATTGAGTAGGGATAAAACCCCTGGCTCACTGCAGCCGACTGAGAGAACAGATGTCTTCCTTCCTGTTAGCTGTTTCAAGGGAAGAAAAAGGGTAAATTAAAGGGTAAAAAAACAGACAATAGTGAGATATGACAACAGAAAGTCAAAGGACAAAATGGATGAAGTAAGTAATGTCTTCACAATAACACTGAATGTTAATGGCTTGAACTCCCCAATCAAAAGATGTTGACTGATAGAATAGATAAAAAATATGAGCCGTCTATATGCTATCTAGAAGAGACTCACCTCAGATATAAGGACACAACCAGGTTAAAATCGAAATATTGGAAAAAGATATTCCATGCAAATAGTAACCAAAAAGGAGTTGGAGAAGCAATAATAATATCGGACAAAATAGATTTTAAATGCAAAACTGTTCTAAGGGATGAAGAAGGTCACTATATATTAATAAAAGGGGCAATTCACCAAGAAATAATAGTAAATAAGTATTTAATAGTAAATACTTATGCACCTAACCTGAGTGCCCCAACATATATGAGACACACATTGGCAAAACTGAAGGCTGTCACTACAATAATAGTTGGAGACTTCAATACACCACTCTCAGTATTGGATAGAACATCTGGACAGAGAATAAAGAAAAAGACAGCATGAATAATATGACAAATGAACTAGACCTAACAGACATCTATAGAGCATTGTACCTTAAAACAGCAGGATATACATTCTTTTCAAGCGCTCAGGGATCCTTCTACAGGATAGACCATATGTTGGATCACAAGACAAGACTCAATAAATTTAAAAAGTTTGAATTTATACAAAATACTTTCCCTGATCATAATGGAATGAAGCTGGAAATCCACAATGGATGCAAAAAGGGAAAATTCATAAATATATGTCAATAAAACAACACACTCTTAAATAATCAGTGGGTCAAAGAGGAAATTGCAAGGGAATTCAGCAAATACCTTTAGACAAATGAATATGAGAACACAACATATCAAAACCTATGGGACACCGCAAAGGCAGTGCTGAGAGGGAAATTTATAGCCCCCAATGCTTACATTAAAAAAGAAGAAAGAGCTAAAAACTGAAGATCTAACTACACACCTGGAGGAATTAGAAAAAGAACGAATTTATCATGAATGAAAAAGGACAATCTACAAAATTGGAAGAAAATATTTGGGAACTATGTATCTGATAAAGGTTTAATATCTAGAATATATAATAAAATCCTTCAACTTAACAACAAAAAATAAACAACACATTATTTTTTTTAATGGGCAAAAGACTTGAATGCACATCTCTCCAAAGAAGATATAGAAATGGCAAGGAAGCACATGAAAAGATGCTCAATATCATTATCTTTCAGGAAAATGCAAAAATCAAAACCACAATGAAATGCCATTTTACACCTTTTAGAATGGGCTGCTACTAAAAAAAAAAATAACAGAAAATTACAAGATTTGGAAAGGATGCAGAGAAATAGGAACACTCATTCATTGCTGATGGGAATATAAAATGGTTTAGACAGTTTGGCAGTTCCTCAGAAAGTTAAGTATAAAATCACCATATGACCCAGTAATCCAACTTCTGGTATATAACCAAAAGAATTGAAAGCAGAGGCTTGAACAGATATTTGCACACCAGTGTTTATAGTGGTACTATTTACAATTGCCAAAAGATGGAAGCCACCCAAGAGTCCATTAACTAACAATGGATAAACAAAATGTGGTATATACATACAATGGAATATTATTAGGTAATCAAAGGAATGAGGTTCTGATACATGTAACAACAGGGATGAATCTTGAAGATATTGTTGAGTGAAATGACAAACACAAGAGTATAAATATTGTATGATCTCACTGATATGAAATAATTAGAACAAACAAATTCATAGAGTCGGAATCTAAAATACAGGTTATTAGGAGATGGGACGGAGATAGAGAATAGGGAATTAAAACTGGAAATGTACAGAGTTCCTATTTGAAGTGACAGAAATGTTTTGGTAATGGATGCTGGTGATGCTCGTAAAACATTGTGAACGTAATTATCAGCACTGAAATATATATCTGAATGTGGATAAAAGGGAGGAATGGCACATATGATAATAGAGTAACATTTTTTAAGAAAAATTAAAAGAAAAAAGAAGATAATTTTGCAGATATGAAGATACATAAACTTTATATTAGAAACCTTATTATTCAGCAAAAGGAATTTAAAAGAACCCAGATAGAATGTGCTAAAATTTCCTAACAGTCAAGATAAAGAGGAACTCCCCAAAACATCCTGAGAGATGAA
Source organism: Cabassous unicinctus (assembly GCA_029593785.1). Classification (NCBI taxonomy): domain Eukaryota; kingdom Metazoa; phylum Chordata; class Mammalia; order Cingulata; family Chlamyphoridae; genus Cabassous; species Cabassous unicinctus. The sequence continues at coordinate 42,430 of JAQZBX010001799.1, read as the reverse complement.
AAGCAAAGTCACTACTAAGCAATGAAAATTAGAAGAGCATCATATGGCTCGTCTACTATACTGGATGCTAAAAGAAAATGGACATATAACTAACTTTGGGAGGATTAGGAAGGAAGGGAGGAAGAAATGAATATAGAAAAATTAATCTTCTGTTTGCCCTTTTTTTTTCTTTTGAAAGTACGGGAGCCAAGGATTGATTCCAGGACCTCATATGTGGGAAGCTGGCATTCAACCACTGAGCCACACCAGTTCCCCTGAGTTGGTTTTTTGGTTTGTTTGCTTGTTTTGTTTTTAGGAGGCATCAGGAACCGACCCTGGGACCTCCCATGTGGGTACCAGGTGCTCAACAGCTTGAGCCACATCTGCTCCCCTGCCCGTCGTTTTATAGAGATATTATCATAAAATCTAAAATCAGAAACAGAAGGCTTTGATTCTTAGGAGAAAAAGGGTTGGTGGGGTAGAGATATTGCTGTTACTTTTATTATTATTGCATTACCTACCAATTTTCTGTACTGTTGGATTTGTAACAATGGATTAAACTTAAAAATGTATAGATTAAGACAATTAAATTAATTAACTTTATTAAAAATGATTTCCCTAAAACCTTTCAGCTATTAATTTTGATTATTTATGAAAATAGAATAGTTTTGATTAAGCATTTAATTGTACTACTTTCTCCTCATCCTCTCCAACCCCAGGCCTGGTGTAAATAATTCAGAGTAGTCAGTCTGGCTCATAATTATACACCAGCATAAAACATTTTTTGGGATAATGTCGCCCTGATATAACTCTAGCCTAAAGAATTTCCATTATTCGTGCCAAACATGTGACTTCTATGGCTAGTGTGATGAGATAACAAAGGAAATATGTATAATAACACTTGCTAGAAATAAATTTAACATGAGACAATATATTTTACCATCACAGGTGGTTTGTTATTCATCTTGCCTTAAAATCTAAATGATGTTCCTAGTGTTGGACTGTATTTGAAGCAATGAAGGGCTTGCACAGCCATCAAATACCGTGTTTTATTCTACATTTAAGTAACTTCCAGAATCACTGATATCATAATCCAAACAAACATGTTACTACACTGTTATATAAAATACCTCTAATGGAGTACAATTATATTTGTGGGTTTTTTTAATCTTGGAGAGATCATTGGGATTATCTAATTCAATTAATATATGCCTTCCTTGTCTAAAAATTGATTAGAGTTAGACATTAGCAAAAGATTTAGATGTCAGGAAAAAAAGCCTTAAAATATAATGCAGACTGAACTATAAACAAACAGCTTAAATATTATTTGGCCTTGTGGAGATGATAAAAGTTGATAGCTAATTTACCACCTTAAACTTATGAAGAAAAAACCCCACCTTATTATCTGAATTGGCTCAGAAAAGGCATTTGACAACTTCCTGGATAAAAGCTCAGAATACTAGGAATAGAAGGGAACATCCCCAACATGATAAAGGGCATATGTGAAAAACCCACTCCTCACATTTTATTCAATGGTAGAAGACTTAAAGTTTTCCCCCTAACATCAAGAACAAGACAAGGATGACCACTTCACCACTGCTGTTCATCATTTTACTGGAAGTTCTAGCCAGAGCAATTAGGCAAGAAACGGAAATAAAAAGCATCCAAATTGGAAAAGAAGAAGCAACATTTTCCTTATATATTGATGACATGACCCTATATATAGAAAATCCCAAAATATCTACAGGAAAGTTACTAGAGCTAATAAATGACTTCAACAAAGTGGCATGGAAAAAAAACAACATACAAAACTCAGTGGTGTATCCATACACAAGCAAGGAATAATCCCAAATGGAAATCATGAAAACAATTCTCTTTTAAAAAGCAACTAAAAGAATAAAATATGTACGAATAAATTTAACCAAGGATATAAAGGAATTGAATAAAGCAAACTACAAAACATTGTTGAAAGTAATTAAAGACCAGAATAAATAGAAAGATATTCTGTGTTCATAGATTAGAAGAACTTAATATTGTTAAGATGTCAATACTCTCTAAGGTATTTATAGATTCTGTGCAATTTCAATCAAAATTCCAATAGACATCTTTATAGAAATGGAAAAGCCAAACATCAAGTTCATAAGGAAGGGTAAGGGGTCCTGAACTGCTAAAACTATCTTGAAAAAAGAAGAACAAAGTTTGAGGATGCACACTTTCCAGTTGCAAAACTTATTACAAAGCTACAGAATTAAACTAGGGCATTACTGAAGTAAGGACAGATATATGGACCAATGGAACAGACTTGAGAATTCAGAAATAAACGCTTACATCTATAGTTAGTTGATTTTTGACAAGGATCAAAATTCAGTCATTGGGAAGAATAGTCTGCAACTATAGTGCTGGGAAAGTGGATTTCCACATGCAAAAGAATGAAAATGGATCCCTACTTTATACCATGTATACAAATTAATTCAAAGTAGATCAATGACCGAAACAAAAGAGATAAAACTATGAAACTCTTAGAAGAAATCTAGGGGAATATCTTGAAGACCTTGTATTAGGCAATGGATTCTTCAACTTTACAACCAAAGCATGAAAAATAAAAAAACTCGACTTCATCAGAATTAAATATATTTGTGCATCAAAAGTATGAAGAAAGTGAAAAGACACCTCACAAAATGGAATAAAATTTGAAAAACACATATCTAATAGGTTTAATATCCAGAACATATGAAGAACTGTTGCAAAAAACAACAAAAAGACAAACAACCCAATTAAGATAATGGGATAATACTTGAATAGACATTTCTCCAGAGAGATACACAAATGACCAATAAACATATGAAAAGATGCTAAATATCATTAACCTTTAGGGAAATGCAAATCAAAACAACAGTGAGATGCCACTTCATACCCACTTCGATGGCTACTATTTAAAAAACAAAAAGTGTTGGTAAGATTGTGTATAAATAGGAACCCTCATACATTGTTGGTAGGAATGTAAAATGGAGCAGCAGCTTGGGAAAACCATTTGGCAGTTCTTCAGAAAGTTAAGAATAGAATTGCCTTATGATACAGCAAACTGCTTCTAGGTATATACTCAAAAGATTTGAAAGCAAGGACTGGAAAAGATATTAGCATACCAATGTTGATAGCAATATCATTCACAATAGCTAAAATGTGGAAGCAACCCAAATGTCCATCAATGGATGAATGGATAAACAAAATGTGTCATATACATATAATAGAATACTACTCAGCTGTAATAAGGAATGAAGTTCTGATACTGCTATAACTTCTATACCCATTCTATATAGAATTCTATATAGAATTTCTATATGACTAAACTCATGGAAAACAGTTGCAATAGAATATGACATGTCATTGTTTGGTGTAATTATTTCCAAATTAAATAGAGAATCCAACATATGAATGTCACAGTTGAATAAAATTCCAGTCATCTTAACTAAAACAGAAATTCTTCTGTTGAATTATATTAAATATATAACAGGGACACACAATATTCTACCCACCCACCTATGTCCCATGAGAAACATTATAAACTCATAAAAGCTGCTCCCTAAGTTTTTTTATTTTATTTTTAATTTTCCCTGAGTTTTGTTCTTACATCAAAGCATCATAGCTACCCTAGCTATTTAAAATGCAAATCTCTGCTATACAGTTATGACAATGGTATCTTTTGAATCTTGTTAATCTGAACTACTTCTCTCCTTGTCTAACATGATTCTGAGGTATCTGAACAACTCCCTGTCTATTGATTCATTCAACTCTTAATTCTTTATTGTTGCCTACCTATCAGCAATCTTGCAGAAAAAGAATGCTGAGACTTATAGTCACTTCTGTATAAAACATGCCAATTAATATTAGGATATAATTATTTAAAATCACATTTGCATAATAATTTGCCACTTAAGGTGTTCTTAACAATGATTTTTTTTTTTTTTAACACAATGGTGAGGTGTTTTTAATCTCATCTTTGAATGAAGTCAGGCGTTAATATTATTCCCAATACACAAGCGAGTAAGTTGAGGCATGACTCCACAGCACTGATGGACAAAGCCTGAACTCCAAACTAGACTCTTATCTATAGTTCCTGGGTCTTATTTAAACACACATTGCTTTTTAGAAACTATTGTTTGCCAACCTTTTTTTCTGATCTTTGCTGTATCCTGCTTTTAAGAATGGTATATTCCAGGAGCCAACTGAAAAATCTGTGAATGGTCAATGCTAAAACAATTTAAGAAACCAAATAAATAACATAATATTGGATTATAACCCAAAGTATAAAATAAATATCCATGAATCCATATTGATATAAATAAATAGTGGAGTAAATAAATAAATGTGGAGAAAAGACAAATCTCTTGAGTAGAAGAAGGCCAAATAATTTATGTAGATATTCCTTCCTCAAAGAGGTGGAGCATAACTCCCCACTCCTTAAATGTGAGCAGCACATAATGACTTCATTTCAAAGTTTACAGAATGTAAATAGGGAAAAAATTTGATATGATATGATGAAAATGTCACTGTACTTCTGTGATCTTCCTCCCCAAAATTTATAACCCCAGTTCAATCTCAAGAACATCAGACAAACTCCAAGAGAGGGACATTCAGAAAATACCTGAATAGTACTAGTCAAATGGTTAAGCTCATCAAAAACAATGAAATTCTGAGAAACTGTCACAGTCAAGATGAGCTCAAGGAGAAATGTAAACTAAATGTAATGTGGTGTCCTCATTGGGATCCTGAAATGGAGAAAGTACATTAGATTAAAACTGAGGATAAATATGAATAAAATAGGAACTTTAATTCATTATAATGTATCAATAGTGATCAATAAATTGTAACAAATGTACCCAGTTAATATAAGATGTTAATAAAAGGGGAACCTGGGTATGGGATATATGGCAACTCTATAATATCTTCACATCGTTACGTAAATCTAAAATGATTCTAAAATTAAAATACATATATAATAAAGAATGATGCAGATGGAGGGAACTGCTTTGCTTGCAGTTTTAGATACTCTTTGTTTTTTGGGATAGGTGTTGTCCACCATCATCATTTCGTTTGTTACCCTGGGCGAGTCTAATGAACTAGAGAGTTGGTGTTGGCCGCAACTCTGCTGAGATTCAGGGCTCAAATGGCATCTGAACAGAATGAAGATTTAAGTCTCTGGGACATGAATTTAATGGCTATAGTGCTAACTTTAGGTTCAAATATAAGGGGTAGAAGAATCATGTGTAAGGAAATTATAAATAAGTCTAACTGTTATATTGGGGAAATAGGTTAGCATATATTCCAAGGTAAGGTATACCAACATGGTGCTGATTTCATGGGGTTGTGTGCCTTGCCTATAGTGTCTGGATGTCTCTAGAGCTCTTGGGAGCACCCCTGTTTTGGTTTTGTTTACTTGGCAGTTAGTGAGATCTGCCTAAGACCTTCATAAGCATAACCTCTGAAATGCCCTCCTGATTCACTTTGTAATGTCTCAGCCATAGAAACAGTTTTGTATTTAATGTTCACTCTTTTGGTCAAGGTCTTTTTCCAAATGCACCGTTGGTTGGTGTTTAGTATTACTCCCTTGGTGCCGGGGAGGCTTATACCCGGGAGTCATATCCCATTCCAGGGGTAAAGTAGTGAGATTATTTGCTAAGTTTGGCTTAGAAAGAGGCCACATTTGAGTAACAAGGATGTTTTCAGGAGGTAACTCTTAGACAATAGTTGTTAGTTTCAATTTTACAAGAATAAGGTTCATAAGTACAAGCAACAATATTATAGGCTTGGTATATTGGTCTGTTTTCCTTTTATTAGGTACTGCCTATGTACTCTAGAGATTTTTACCACTCTATTTCAGAATGTAGCAGGAGTCCCCAGGTGGGAGTTTAATATTTTGTTGATTATTGTGTGGGTCTGAGATAACACCCTATGACAATTTGAACACCTTTGTATTCCATAAAGGCATGCCCCAGGTATACCCTTCCCTACACATCCCCTCATCATTGGCATCCTGCACCAGTGACCCTCCCCTGCTATAGATACCAAAAGAACACTCCCACAATTGTATTCTCAACCACAGTCTGCATCCTCCCCAGAGTTTACCTGTTCCTTCCTCCAGTCCTCCCCCCAGCTTCATAGATGGCCCAACCTATCCCTGAAACCTCACTCACACTCACATTACAGTACCATCAATCCCACTAACATGGGTGCAATTCCATCTCCCCCATTCACTGCCAAACTGCCACCTTATCATAGATTCTGCTGAGATTGAGCATTGGCTCACCACTCTCTACTCCCTTTCTATCTCTTGATAATCTATCTTCCAGACTCCACTTTAGTTTATATCAGTGAGCTCATGCAGTATTTCTCCTTTAGTGACTGGCTTACTTCACTCAGCATAAAGTCTTTGAGGTTCATCCATGTTGTCACATGTGTCAATAATTCATCCCATTTTATGACTGAGTAGTAGTCCATCATATGTATATATAACATTTTGTTTATCCATTCACCTGCTGATGGACACCTGGGTTGCTTCCAAATTTTGGCAATTGTGAATAATGCCACTATGAACATTAGTGTGCATATATCTGTTCACATCCCTGTTTTCAATTCTTCTGGGTATATTCCTATAGTGAGACTGCTGAATCATATGGCAATTCTATATTTAGCTCCCTGAGGAACTGCCAAACCATCATCCACAGCGCTTGCACTGTTCCTATTCCTCCACATCCTCTCCAACACTTGTAGTTTTCTGTTTTTTAAATAGCAGCCAGTCTAATGGGTGCAAGTTGGTATCTCACTAACCCCCCTCTCAATCTGAAGCACAGCAGGCATCACCACCCCAAAATCCTTAAGATTGGGAATGAACAAACATAAGGGGGGAATGTAACCATGGGCCAAAGTAAACTGATTTTTATTGTTGTAATGGAAGAACTTGTAACATTGATATAAAGATAGTGGTTGCCAGAGGTTCCATGGGGAGGGGAGGAAAGAAAGGTGGAACACAAGGCATTTTTAGGGGATTGGAATTGTACTGCATGATATTGCAATGAAAGATACAGGCCATTATACACTTTGTCAAATCCTATAAAACTGTACAGTCAAAATTGTAAACCATAATGTAAACTACAGACCTTGGTTAGTAGCAATGCTTCCATATCTGTTCATCAAGTGTACCAAATGTACCACAATTATGTAAGATGTTATTAACAGGGGAAAATGTGGAAGGGACAGTGAAAGGGCATATGGGAATCACCTATACTTTTGATGTAACTTTTATGAAATCTAAAACTTCTCTACAAATAAAGTTTCTTATAAGGGAAAAAAATCGGTTGGCCATAAATGTGAGGGTGATTTCTGAACTCTCAATTTGATTCAATTGGTCTATATGTCTGTCCTTGTACCAATACCATGCTGTTTTTATTACTATGATGCTGTAATAAGTTTTTAAGATCACAGCAGCATTATTCACAATTGCTAAAAATGGAAGCAACCCAAGTGTCCATCAACCAATGAATGGATAAACAAAAGAGGGTATATACACATAATGGAATATTATTCAACCATGAAAAGGAATGAAATTCTGAAACATGAGACAACATGGATTAACCTTGAAGACATCATGTTGAATGAAATAAGCCAGGTGCAAAAAGACAAATATTGTATGATCTCATTGATATGAAATAATCATAATAAGCAAATTCATTGAGTCAGAAACTAGAATATAGGTTACCAGGGGCCAGGGTGGGGGTAGGAAATGGGGATATTGCTTAAACTATACAAATTGTACAGAGTTTCTATTTGGGTTGATGTAAAAGTTTTGGTAATGCAAGGTGGTGATGGTAGCACAACGTTGTTAATGTAATTAACAGAACTGAATTATATATATGAATGCGGTTAAAGGGGGACATTTAATATTTTATATAGGTTTCTAGAATTGAAATAAAGATTTTAAAAAGCCAAAAAAAAAGAATGATGCAGTCTTCTTTCTGTACAATCATCTGCACGTCCTCCTTCCACTGTCTCTGCTTTTATTGTCCTAAATAACACTTACTAAATCTTTATTCTTATTTTACTCTTCCTTGTTCTTTTTCTTTTTTTCCATTATAAGTCAGTAATTTATCTCTGCCACCAGAGCCAAAAAATCAACTCATTTTTCAAAAGAATATTTGGACACTCTTAGGCGAAAAGGATGTAGATTCAAGGTCCTTCTTGCTCTTCTTCTAAGCAGAAAAATGCCAAATCTTGCCAACCCCCAAGTCCAATGGAGACTACCACAGACAGCAAAACTCTTTTAAAGATTTATATACAAAACAGAAACACCAATCCTCTGTTTCTTAACTGCTCCAGCTGCAGGGAATTTCCACAAAGGGTTCAGTCTCCTAACAATCTAATCAATTCCAAATGAAAATTTCATTTTGCTTTTCAGAGATTAGCACTACACAATTGTACTTTCTTCATTCTGCCTACACAGGTTTAAAATAGATAACTGCACATCCTTGCCTTTCAATTGACTACAAAATTAAGGCATGCAAAAAGGAGAATAAAATGAATTTGAATTTTTTTTTTTAAGAGTAAATTCTAAATCTGAGATTAGGAAAAAAGCCTAAGGGGTTTGGAATTGTGTTCAACAGGGCAGTAAGTGACACCAATCTGAATATTATGATCTCATGAAATTGAAACAGACTCCTCTCCAACACCACTTTCAGAAAAGGATTTTCCTTCCTGGAAGGCACTTCTGGATATATTCAATGCCCTCCTAGCCATACTCTCAAAATGCAAATTCCATTTGGAAGTACAATAGTAAGCTGGATTTCTTCAAGGATTTTATAATCAGTGCCAAGTTTTCTGTCTTCTATAGTTTTGAGGAGCAGTCTGGGCAAGTAGACAGAGTGGAATGGCAGGGAAATTGACTCCTCACAGCCTGTCACGGTCAGCATAGTTCAATCGTGCAGGAGGGAGTCTTTGAGATCCTTTCACAAGTCGGACTACAAAGCTTAAACTGCCGGAGAGAAAAATATGTTTTAAAAGGACAGCTCTCTGAATATTAAGAATTCTAAAAGAGGTGAAAGTTCAAGTGCTGACAGTTCCCTTTTCCTCTGTACCAGCTTCCCTTGGCGTGCTGTTCTGTAAAACTGCTTTAAATCAGGTTTTAGTCTGCTATTTTGATTCCACAGACAGTATCTTGGGAGAAGATAAAATGGCCAGGAGAGTCAGAATTACTGTATCTTTGGCCCAGGCTTTGCACTCCATCATCTAGCTCAGTGCTCCTCAAATTTTAAGGTGCAAAGAAATCACCTGGGATTCTGTTAAAATGCAGCTTCTGATTCAGTAACTGGGCTGGGGCCTGGGAGTCTGCATTTCTAACAAGCTTCTAGGTGATGCTGATGCCAATGGTTTGCAAATCACACTTTGACACGACACTTTGAGGAGCAAGGATTTAGCTAACTTATTTTTATGAACCATTCAAGGTACAGAGTCTGAATTCCCAAGTCCTGGCTATGCCTAGAGAGTATTCTTCATGTACCAATGGACCGCCTGCCTTTTCATATATCACCCTTCTTCTTTTCCCAGTTCATAAATCTTTTCTTTTTAAGTCCTCCTCTCCTCATTAATTGTTCCTCTGTACATATCCAGGACAGTTAACACATTCCTAGCTTCCCCTTTTATCTTGGACTATTTCTTTTCCTTTATTTACTCTGAATGAATAAACATATTTAGACATTCAAAAGCTTAATCTCTCCCCTTTCTCCACTCCCATCCTTAGCATAATATTGGTATTTTTTAATGTTAAAATTGCATCTATCTTCTACCTGACAATAGGTTATATTTATAAAGCACTGTTCTATTAACCTGACATTGGAAGGTACCCTACCTAATTTTTCTTTCACTCAATTGCTAGGATTCGAGAGATGACAATTAGAGCCTCACTGATGTGGTAAGAAACCGAGGACCCCAAAACAAAACAAAACTTGTATAAGCGTCTATAAATAAGTGACTATTCGTTTTTGTTGGTTTTATTTCACATTAAATAACTTAGGTCAACAGGATTTCTGAATGCATAAGCAAGTGAAATGGGTGTGCTCACCAAAAACACATTAATTTTATTGTGGATATATACTGTAGTTAATTAAAAAAAAATTATTCTAAGACATAATCATTTGAATTATTTTGCCATCTTATTTTCCTCCTAGAAATGAGAAGAAGCAAGTATAAGTGAAGGACAAGTAAATATAATTTCCTGTTCATTATAACTCTACGGTGTGGTATACTTGAAATGATACCAAGAACATAGATATTTTTTAATATTCTGTATAATTTTATACATTTTCCCTCAAAATGGAATTATGAGGATGGAATGATGAAGTTTACCTAGTTTATGAAGTCTGCTTTAATATCATCTACTATTTATGAACAATAAAAAGAAAATAGTCAATCTTAGACAGTATTATGATGTTTCCTTCCTTAGGGAAGGAATCCAAACAATAAATAGATCCCACCTACAAATGGAATTGGATAATACCTGCTTGTTCTGCATTGTGAAGATAAGCAGACAGAATAAATCACTATACAGTGGATCTTTGTCTAGAAAACTGTCCTTAAATCAAAATGTGGTCAATCAAATACTGTATATTAAATGTAGAAATAAAGAAAATATCACAATTTACTCTTGGATATGATGTTTTTGATCATGGCATTTCAGTCTCTACTATTTAAGCAACTATCTGTTCTTGTGTGTGTTTATCATTGTTGTTACAGCTGTAACGTGTTGTTTTGCTCTATAGTTACATATTGCAGCAATTTCGGGTAGAGTTTTCTGAAGAAAAAATTTCAGACTGGTTGCTGGTAGAACCTACATAGAAATTGTCCAAGAGTATAAACACTTTCACCCTGTCTTATTCAATTGTACTAGAATATGACTGTCTTTTAATAAGGCTTTGAATGCAACTTAGCTGCATTTTATTCCCCTAAACATGAGGCAGAGGGTGGAATAACACAGAACTTCTACAGTTTTTTTTTTTTAATGTATATGAAACAGACACTAAAACTAATGTGAAAAGCATACAAAAAAATGAAAGAAAAAATAAACTCCTATCTTAGGAAAGTTCAGTACCTGAATTTTGACCAAAATTTTTTTTTTAATTTTTATTTTTTCATTTTTAGAGAAGCTTTAGAATTACACAAATGTTACACTGAAAATATAGAGGATTCCCATATACCTCACCCCCTCCCCCTCCCCCACTTTACCCCATTAACAATATCTTTCATTAATGAGGTACATTTGTTAAAACTGATTAACACATATTGAAGCACTGCTACTAATCATGGTCTACAGTTTACATTATGTTTTCACTTGGCACCATACAATTTTATAGGTTTTGATGAAATGTATAATGGCTGCTGTCTGTCATTGTAATATCAAACAGAACAATTCTAATGTCTCAAAAGTACCCCATGTTACACCTATTGTTTCCACTCCCTCCCCTCAGAACTTCTGGTGACCTCTCTGTCTTTATATCAATATTACAAGTTCTTCCATTACTAGAATAATAATTCTACTTTAATCCATAGTTGCATTCCCCCACTCATGTTTGTTTGTTCCTCTATCTTGAGGATTTTGAGATGGTGATGCCCACTCTGCTTCTGATTGAAAGGGGGCTTAGATCCCATGGGGCAAATGGATGGAACTGTCTTGCTTGCAGTTGCAGATACTCTCTGTTTCTTGGGATGAGCATTGTCCATTATCATCCTTTTGTTAGTTGTCCTGAGTGAGTCTGATGAATTGGACCATAGGTATTGGCTGCAACTCTGTTGAGATTTAAGGCTCACCCAGCTTATGAACATCCAGAAGATTTAAGTCTCTGCGACATATATTTAATGGCTATAGTGCTAATTATAGGTTCAAATAAATGGGATAGAAGAACCATGAGTAGGAAAATTATAAATGAGTCTGATACACTGGGGGAGATGGGTTATGGTATATTTCACTGATGAGGTGCCGATTTCCTGGGGTGTCTGCCCTGCCTACAATGTCTAAATGTCTCTAGAGTTCTGAGGAGCACCCCTATTTGAGGAATTGTTTACCATGGCAGTCAGTGAGATCCTCCTGAGAGATGCATAACACAAGTGTAACCTCTGGAATGACCTCCCAACACACGTTGAAATCTCTTAGCCATAAAAACTCATTTGCATTTAATATTTCCCCCTTTTGGTCTAGGTCTTTCTCCAAATGCATCATTAGTTGGTGCTTGGTATTATTCCTTCCAGGTCAGAGAGGCTAGAGTTTTGTTAATCTGCTTGATCTTTTCAAGGGACCAGCTCTTTGTTTCACTGGTTTTTCTCTATTGTTCTCCTGTTTTCAGTTTCATATATTCTTGTCTTATCTTTATTATTTCCTTAATTTTCTTTTCTTTTCTAGGTTCTTGAGGTAGGAGATTAGATTAGTGATTTGAGATTTTTCCCTCTTTTCTAATGTATGCATTTACTGTATCAGACAAAGTTATAGGTTTTCTTCAACGGTTTAGAGAACTCAAGAGGAGAAAAAAAATCCCATTTTTGCTAATGATGTTATTTTTTTCCTTCCTGATGTCCTAAGGTTTCTTTTCTATCATTTAATTTCTTTTTGGAGAACTTTCTTTAACCATTATTTTAGGTCAGTCTTCTGGCAACAAATTCTCTTAGTTTTTCTTTATCTGAAATTGTCTTAATTTCCCCTTCAATCTTAATGGATATTTTCAGGATATAGGATTCTCAGCTGAAAGACCTTTAAAATTATTATGCCTCTTCTTTCTGGCCCCAATGGCCTCTGATTAGAAATCTGCTGTCATTCATATTATTTTACCCTAAAAGTAAGGTGGTATTTTTCTCTGGCTGTTTTCAAGACTTTTCCCCTTTAACTTTAGTTTTAAGTAGCTTAACTATAATGTGTCTTAGTATGCATTTCCTTGGGTTTATCCTTTCTGAAGTTCACTCAGCTTGTTGAATTTGTAGGTTTTTGTCTTGTCAAATTTGGGGAGTTTTCAGCTATTACTCCTCTGAGTATTTTTTCAGCTTTTTCTTCTTTTTGCTCTTCTTCCCGGATACTGGTGCATAAATGTTACATTATTTGTTAAATCTCAAAAGTCCTTGAGCTATTTTATTTTCCTTTTTTTCTTTTCAGTCTGTTTTCTCTCTGTTGTTCAGTTGAGACAATTTCTATTGTTCTATCTTCCAGTTCATGGATTCTTTTCTCTATCTGTCCCATTGGGCTTTTCAGCACATTCAATCAGCTTTTTATTTCAGTTGCATTTTTCAGTTTTAAATTTTTCATCTTTCTTTTTTATACCTTCTATTTCTTTGCCGAGGCTTTTTTTTTTTTAATTTGTTTCAAGCATGTTTGTAATTGTTTACAGAAAAATTTTTATCATGACTCTTTAAAATCTTCATCAGATAATTCTAACATATCTGTCATCTCACTGTTGTCATCAATCAGTATTAGTTTACTATGGCTGCTATCACAAATTACCAAGAATTGAGTGAGTTAAAACTATAGGAATTTATTCTTGCACAGTTCTGGAGGGCAGAAGTCCTAAATCAAGGTGTCAGCAGGACCCACTCTCGTTGAAGGCTTTAGAGGAGAATCCTTCATTGTCTCTTTCTAGTGCTCCAGGAATTCCTTGGCATGTGGCTGTGCATCAATCTTGGTGTACATCTTAACATCGCCTTCTTTTCCATGTCTTCTCCTCTTCTCTTCTAAGGATGCTTGCCATTGGAATTAGGGCTTACCCTAATCCAGGATGATCTCCTCTCAAGAGCCATAATTTAATTATATCTGCAAAGGCCCTATTTCCAAATAAGGTCACAACCATAGGTTCCTCCATATATTTTGAAGGGCTACTATTCAACCCACTCTCACATCTATTCACTGTTTCATTCATTGAGATCATTTTGGTTCTTGTTACGGGGAATGATTTTCAATCAAAACCTGAGCACTTTTGTATTATGTTATGAGACTCTGGATTTTATTTAAACCTTCTGTTTTTGCTGGCCTTTTCTGTCACTGCTACAGCAGGGGAAGGGTGTGTACTGTCTTCTTACAGCCATTTGGAGGAAGAAATCCAGGCTTACTTGGTTTCCAATGATACCATGGGGAATGGGAATCCACGTTACTGCTCAGTGTGGATGGGAGCTCTGGTTCTGCATCTGCTTTCTGTTTTCACTGCAGTAGGGATAGCTTTGTTACTGCTCAATAATGGAGTAAGTTCTGACTCTCTACTAGTCCTCTTCTGATAACATTCCACAGGAAGTAGGAATGGCTCCTCATTACTGCCAGTTGGGGGTGGATTTCCAGACTTCCACATCTTCTCAATTGATGCTGCAACACAAAGATAGGCTCATTACTGGTCAGTGGCAATAAAAGTTCCAGCTCCTACTTGGCTTTCTCTGACACCATCCTGGTTTGAGTAACCTTATTATAGTCTTGCAAGTATGGAAGTCTTGGCTCTCCAGGCAGGTGAGTGTGGGGCCTCATTTATTCTGTAGTATTTGGCGAGAGTAAAGTGATTAATAATGGAGATGTGTTGCTATGTTGCTCTTTTCTTGGCTCTTTGGCTAGATAAAGCAGTGTTTTGTTGGTGGTTTTGTTGTCTTTGCCCTTTTTCAGGTTGCTGGCTTCTTCAGCTCCAAGTCTGTGGTATAAGAGGCAGAACTATAACCCTGGGAACTCACTGCCATGTCATTCCTTGGGTCTTGAGGAGGCAGTCTGCCTTCTTCTCTCCACTTTTCAGAATCTTCTTCTGATTGTTTTATATATAATATCCAGGCTTGGTAGTTGTACTTAGTAAGTTAGTAGGAAAAACAGGGAAAGTTAGCATATCCCTGGGAATGGACTATCTTTAACTGTATAATGACATTACATAAATATTTAAAATTCCACACACACATAATATTGCAAATGTTAAGAAAAGCCGAGAATTGGAGAATTATCTACTGTGTCCAACTAACTGAGATATAAAGAGTTAATGCAAATCAATAAAAAATAATTGTCTACTCTCTTAATGGGAATATGGGCAGTTCACAATAGAAGAAACACAAGCAGCACAATATATTAAATTGTTCATCCTGGCCAGCACTATGCTTTTTCTATTAAATTTGAAAATCTAGTAAAAAGGAAAGAAGGAAGAAAAAGAAGGATATTGCCTAATTTAATGCAGCATACAGCGAGGTCACATTTTATGAGAATTTAAATTTTGTGATTTGAAAATGTAATATTTTTAATATAATCTCACTTTATTAACAAATTTTGGAAGACAATGCAAAACTCTCACATTAAAAGTGTGTAAAGAGTCATAGAACTCTTAAAGTGTAAGCGGAAGTGTAAGTAGGTTTAATGTAACAAGCACATAACTCTTCCTCTTTAATTGGTAAACAGTAATAGCTACCATTCTTTACCAGAATTAATTTGAATGATGCATGATTTGCATTATGGAATCTTTCAGAAAGTCCCTTTACACACACACATACACACACACACAATTATAGTATGACATATATGACATATAGGTTCTAAAAATCACCTGACTATGCAAAATGCTCCAATGAAATCTACTGCATTTATGGGAAACATGAAGTTGGGGCACAATACTGAAAAACATTGTCAGTGAAAAATACAAACAAAATGATAGGAATGGTAGCACAGTTTCATGCGTGTTAAATGGTGAAGAAATACATGAAAAGAAAATAAATATGGAACTTTACCTTGAAAGAGAATTGGTGTTTGCTTATAGAAGTGGTTGTTAATAGAGTTGCAGCTTGTGAGGTATTGTGAAGTGGTGGAAGAAGGGTTATTTGAAATTGGACAGAAAGTTGTAACACTAGATATGGATGGGCAGGTTCAGAACAAAGGTGCTTTACTGAAGGAGCTGGCAGATGTTTGAGGTGTGTATATGTCTGCTTGTATATATTCCTACATGGCTTGGCTTAGTTGGGTGCCATTTTGTACATGCACTTAATGTTTCTAGAAGAAAAAATTACAAATAAGCAAATGTGAAATTTGCGTTATGCTCAAACTGTTCTCTAATATATCAATAGTGCTGGAACAAATTCATGTTTTCAAAACAAACCTTACAGCTGAACAGACTGCACCATCTTCTCTTGTGCAGAAGCATAAGCTGTCAAGACTCTTTGTAGGGTAATTTCATATAATTCCTTATAATAGCTAATAAATTCCATAAAATCTGTATGCCACTTTATCCAATATATCAACTTTTAAGAAAGTATGGAAACATGTTAACTTCAAAAATACTTAGTGACTAGAGAACTTAAAAAGATAGCATGGTGAAATGTGGTTTGGTTAAAAAATATGCACACATATATATAATTGTGTATATATATTTATAAAGTTATCTAGCAGGATATCAATAAATTGTTTTCTATAGGTGTGAAGGGTTATAGCTTTAACTGATTTTTTTTCCTTTTGAAATACAAAGTCAGTAAGAATAATCATAAAAAGAAAACATGTATTATGTGATTTATACTGTGATTTCAAAACAACTCTATGATGTATTTTTAAATGATTTACCCATGGCCCAAAATTCTATTAGATGTAATGCTTTTATTAGGTATAGGTCTTATGGCTTTACTTCTTTCTCCACCACCAAAGTTTAATGCATAACTTGCACATATACCATATGTCTTTACTCAGGCCCTTGGCAGCCATGGCTAATTTAGCCCTGACCCCATTACTTTTATCAATACAGCACTTGATATAACTGCTGCTGAGCAACCAGAACTGGCCCATGAGAAGAAATCTATTTGCTGCCCCTCTATTTTACCACACTATTCAAGAGGCACATTCGATTACGAGTTCTCACTTGAATACCCATATTCTGCATCTATTGTAGGAAATTTGGTTTGATTATTTTTAGAACTGGCTAAATGCATTATATATTCACTGCATTATAGTATAAGTACTTTGAAACAGAGATATGTTCTACCAAAGCACCAGGAAATGATCCATTTTTCTAACATGTACCACTTTAGGTTGTTTCTAATGTATTCATTGAGGATTCATTTTCAGATACCACTCTTGGACAAAATATTGCTGCTTTCTCCTTCACTGGTGACACTGAAATAAAACTGCTGTGAGCCAAGGACTAGAGAAATAAATACAGTATGTTTTAAAGAAAGGCTAATTTGGCAGCAATTGGGGGAAAAAAACTGCCGTGCCAAAGTAAAAAACAGCCCTTCCTCAAATCCTACCTTTTTTGCACTGCAGAGCAACCTTCAAGAGTTATACTTCTCTAACAACCTGAAGCTAAACTTAAAAGTTTAATCCCACATGAGCTAGAAACGAAATCCTTTATAAAAATAGCTTCTGGCCATCAGACTTAACTTTAAAAAAAATAAAGAAAGGGAAAGAAAGGCAGACGGCAAATGGGATAGTAAGCCAAAAGAAGACTCCACTATGACCTTACTACCGGGATGCAAGGATTCTGGGCAGCCAAGTCTGTTGAGGGAAAACCTGAGTCTCTGGTGCTTACAAATTCAATTCCATTAAACAAGTATTTATTGAGTGTCTTCCATGTGCTCAGCAATGTTTTAGACACTGTGGAGGAAACAAAGGAAGTATAAGACAGTTACTACCCTGAAGGAGTTTGCAATCTTGTTGAAGAGCTTCTACTGGAAAACAATTTGCTGCTGAATGAGTCAGAAATACACATGATTCAAAATGCCCCGTGGACAGAAAACCTATTCACATGTCACAGGATATCATTTTAATAAAAGCTCAACCACCTCATTTTTTAATTTACCAACCCACAGCATATGTCTTTAGCCTTGTGGGTCATCCTAAGCAAACAAACTTGCTTCCAGCACCAGGTGCTGCTGATGAACTGTGCCAGAGCTGGCTGAATTTGCTCCTTGACCTTGTCTGTCAAGAACGACAGTCATTTTTTTCTAGGTAATGCATTATTACTGTGTCCCATTTTGATGATGTATTAAACTTACACATCTTTGAAGAGGCAATTTGCTTTGATGATGTACTGACATGCAATAGATCACGACTCAGAAAGAGGGGGAGAGGAGCACCCTGGAGATCTATAACTCACGCAGTGATGCCATCCGCACAAGAACAGGAAGACAATTAATTTAAATTATCTGGACAGGAGCTGGGCTGACAAAATGGCATTTGACCCTTCCCCAAATGTAAAAATAGATATATTAAGAATGCATTCTAAGGCTTATAAAAGGTCAACATGAAAGAGCCTTATGGTGATGGAACTGTTCAGTGTCCTGACTGTGGGGGTGGATCTATGAACCCACACAGGTGAAAAAATTGTATCCACACACACAAATGAATCAAACTGGGGTAATCTGAATAGGATGGGAGGATTGCATCAGAGTCAATATCCTGGTTATGAAATTATAAGATAGTTTGGCAAAATGCTACCATTGGAGGAAAGTGGGAAAAATGTACACAGGATCGTTCTATATTTAGAACTTCATGTGAATTTATAATTATCTCAGTATGAAATTAATTAAAAATTCTTTGATCAAAGATAATAAGTTTATATAAAAAACCTACTTTTATAATATGACACAAATTTTCATCTGCTTAGGGCATTATGTGACAAAAGCTACACATCTTTTTTTATTCCTGTTCCAAAGGGATAGTGTCCAAAATTTAATGTTAATCTCTACTCTTTCTATTTCAAATTAAGAAATAATTAATATTCAATACAAAGAAAAGTTTCTGTCTAATGAAATAAACTAACTGGTTGTATAGGATTTTTAGAAAGATATTTCAGTCTGCATATATAAATACAGGAAAGCTCAGGGCTGTCCTTTTTTGTTAAACAAGTTTATAATGGCAAGGCCTGTGAAGGCAAAATTAATTAAAGTTTCAGTGAAGGCTTAAAGTGAGATCCATACATAGGCTCTTCTAGAAGTAAAATTCTTGATATGGAGGTTTTATCTACTTGATACCAAATAACCTTGGATAAGTGGACATTTTCATCATTAGTCATAATTGAGTGCAGCCTAATTTATTTTTGGATGTTACAGAAACTAAAGTGACAGTCAGAGACAGTCATTTTGGCCTAGGGAAATAGAATGCCGGCTAAAAATAGAATGCAGATGAACATGTACAAGAGATAAAATTGGGAAATGCAACGTGAGCAAAAAACGTAACAGGATTCAAATGTTTAGAGGGCTTTTTATGGGAAACTGCATTGAATTCCATACCCTTCCTTAATATCCTCTAAAGAAAAGGAGAAAAGGGAGATACCAGAAACAAAGACTCTGACACGTTCCTGGTAGTAGGAAGGAAAATAAGATCACATTTACGAATGGACCAGAATGCTCTGAGCATTCAGCAGAAAACAACTTAATCGAGGTGAAAGTTATTCACAACAGAGCCTTTAGGAGGTGACAGCTTCAGAGATGGCGGATAAGAGGAAAAGATGTGTAAGTTACTAAGCTGTTTTCCCAGCTGTACTTTGCAGTAGGGGCATTTCAGGCTGACTAAATAAATAGGCCAATCTGACTGGCTGAGGCTGGGGCTCCATGAATGCGTGTTGACATAAAAAGGCCCAAATAATTTTTGCATTTGGGGTGGGGGAGGGGTGATGTGACTGCCTTTTCCTTACCCATACCTCTAAAAATAACACTTGCCAGCCAATGCTGGCAGTCAGGCTCCTTGCTCAGAGGTAGAGACAGTATAGGAAGAGAATACCCACACAAGCTTCCTAACTTAGCCTGTCCAATTATTCATTCATAAAAACAGAGAACTAAAGAACACAATTTATTTGGGAAATAAATAAGACAGAGAAGAGTTAAAAGTTTTGAGATCATTTGAAACTATCCATCCATATATACATGTAAAATTTATCTGGTGCTTTTTACGTTCTAGTTCCAGTAAACAGCAACCGGGAAACATTTAATGCATGCTTGTTACCATGAATGAGCTCAAAATTTTAAAAAATGTTAATGACATCTCCAAAGATTCTGAGAGTCAGTATAGCATAAAAAGGAAGGCTGCAGATCATGGTTAACTTCATCAGCATTCACAATAGGACTTTCTAGAAGCACTTTAATATTTGCTTTAGTTTTGTTGAAATGATAAACATGAATATATCATTTGATTGGCACTGGGAAATAAATGGATTTTAAGTGTATGAAACACAGGAGGATTAAATAAAAACAAAATCATTTATAATATTAAATATTTTCAGCAAGGATATAAAGACTGGTGGCTATGAATTCTATTATTTAAGTAGAATATGCATATGGAAAGAAGTGTAATTAACTAGGAGAAGGTTCAGTGAAAAGTTGTTTGGACAATTTGTAAAGATATGTACACATGATGAGTGTGGTTGGGTGGGTGTGTGTGTGTGTATAAGAAGCAAATGATTCTAGACCTGCACCACACTTCATTTTTTACAACTTAGGAGAAAATTCTTAATAACAGATGCAAGGAATTTCATTCCAGAATTCAAATGCTTTTAGAAATGACTGATGGCTACTATCTTTATATCAATGATAAAAGTTCTTCCATTGCTAGAATAATAATAAGTCTATACTAGAATAATAATAAGTTTACTTTAGTGTGTTGTTCATTCCCTTATCTTGAGGATTTGGGGATGGTGATGCCCACTCTTTTCCTAACTGAGAGGGGGCTTAGACCACATGGGGCAGATGGATAGAACTATCTTGCTTGCAGTTGCAGACATTCTCTGTTCCTTGGGATGGGCATTGTCCATCATCATCTCCTTCTGACTTATTATTATTCTAGCAATGGAAGAACTTTTATCATTGATATAAAGGCAGTGGCCACCAGAGGTTCTGAGGGGAGGGAGAGGGAAGAATAGGTGTGACATGGGGCATTTTCGGGACATTGTTTTGTCCTGCATGACATTGCAATGATGGATACAGGCCATTATATATTTGTCATAACCTACAAAATTGTGCAAGACAGAGTGCAAACTGTAATGTAAACTATAGACCATGGTTAGTAGCAGTGCTTCAATATGTGTTCCTCAATTGTAACAAACGTACCACACTAATGAAAGATGTTGCTAATGTGGGAAAGTGTGGGAGGGGGAGGGAGTAGGGCATATGGGAATCTCCTATATTTTTTATGTAACATTTATGTAATCTAAATATTCTTTAAAAAGAAAAAAACAATAAAAAAAAAGAAAAAGAAATGACTGGAGTAAAAAACGGTTGTCTTGGAATGTCAGCGATGATTTGATGATATGACAATGGAGCAAAAATTTTCACACTTTGCTTATAACAAGAAGGTCAAGTTTTTTAAAATTTTATATATTATAATGAATATCTAAAGAAGAGAGATTAAAAGAAAAAGAAGAAAGACGAGTCAAGGAAAGGAAAAAGAGGCCATTTTTACTAGGACTGCTTACAACTCAAGGTTTCCTTACAATATCAGAGATTTTGTAAAAAAAGTAATGAAGATTTTTTAAAAAAGAACACAAAGAAAAGAGAGAAGCATGCTTCTGGAATGGCAACCAACATATCATATCGAATATGAAGGATTTGTGAAGAACCCTCCAAAAGTTCAAACCTAGTGACCAATTATTTAGTTTTCATCTACTTTCTATTGGAAAAACCCATTTGGTCTCTTGCTTGAGTTTACCTCAACTCCACCCATTTCTCTCTTTCTCGCTCTTTCCCTCATTTGGTCTCATTTGCAGGCTAAATACAAGGAGGTACATGGACAGATTTGGTTCTTTTTATTTTTTTACTTTTACGTAAATTTCATATTTATGTAAAGCACATTTCAGTAGTAAAGAAGGATGGTGTAACCGACCTATAAAGACCTCTCTGTTCTGAAATGAATTGGAAGGAAGCTTTTAGGAAGATAAGAATGATTTGTGTGTCATATTAAACAATACTTCATTTTGGAAACCAACCACCAAATTCTCTAAAAGCCATTATGTTCTGTGTAAGTTTTAACTCTATCTCACTGCTTAAATTTACTAACAAAATTTAAGATTTTATTCCCTCAGTTATTGTCTAACAAAGGCATTGCTAATACTGCATTACATGTTACACAACGTGTTATTAAAAAAATAGTGAATTATTACAGAATAACATAGCCTGCAATATCCAAAATACAAGTTCTGGTTAAAATTATTGAAGGAAATACATTAATACAATGAAATACATGGAAAATTGCTATTAAGTGGTTGCAAATTAAGAACTCTCAATTTTGTAAAATAATTCTCAATGTTGAAATTCATGACATTTTAAGAAAGTTTACATAATTTAGGAGAAGACCGCCAATAAGAACAGTAACAAACAATGAAAAACTTTAAATGATATCTAAACTGATTTTCCAGAAAGCTATGAGGCCTAAAGTTTTTTTTATAATTGAGGCCTACTACCAATGTAGATTTCTAAAACACAATAGTTACATTTAAGTTGAGTAAATGACTCCAAATTAACTTTTTTTCCAAAGGTGTACAATCAGTGGTACTTGCTGTAATCACATAGTTGTGCATTCATCACTTCAGTTATTAACAGAGTATTTTCATTATTTCAATAATTATAATAATAAACAAAAAAACCCAGACAAACAAACAAGAAAATTCCTAACCTCTCAAACTCTTTATGCTTCCCCCTCTGTACATAGCTGCTGTTTCTGGCTATTCTATCCAAAGTGTATAATCAATGGTTTTTAGTATAACAACAATGTTGTACATTCATCATCTTAAAAATTTTTAAAACAATTTCATTACTCCAAAAAGAAAGACTCCAAACCCCTTAGCATTCCTTCCTCAGACCTACATAACAACTAATCTCCTTTCATCTTTATGAATTGATTTATATTTATGTTTTATATAAATGGAATCATATAAGATGTAGTACTCTGTATCTGGTCTTCTTCACTTAGTATAATTTTTTTTTTGTCTGATATTAACATTGTGTAGTGTTAACTTACATTTGTTCAACTTCAAGAAAAATGGTCTTATATATGCAATTTTATCCATATTCATATTTCACATAATATATTTATATTTCACATAATATATTTAGTTCATAATAAGGCAACCATACAGTATTTATCCTTTTGTGTCTGGCTTACTTCACTCAACATAATGTCCTCCAGGTTCAGCCATGTTGTCATATGTTTCACAAATTCATTTCTTCTTACTGCTGCATAATATTCCATCGTATGTATACTCCATAATTTGTTTATCCATTCATCAGTTGAAGGACACCTGGGTTGTTTCCAACTTTTGGCAAATGTGAATAACGCTGCTATGAACATTGGTGTGCAGATATCTATTTGTGTCACTTCTCTCAGTTCTTCTGGGTATATACCTAGAAATGGCATTGCTGGGTCCCATGGCAAGTGAACATTCAACTTCATTAAGAACTGCCAAACAGTCCTCCATGGTGGCTGTACCATTCTACATTCCCACCAACAGTTAATAAGTGTTCTTATCTCTCCACATTCTCTCAAAACATTTACAGTTTTCTGGCTTTTTAATAGGGGCCAGTCTAATAGTTGTGAAATGATATCTCATTGTAGTTTTGATTTGCATTTCCCTAATCACTAGTGAATAATTGAACATTTTTTTCATGTGTTTCTTCACAATTTGCATTTCTTCTCTGGACAATTGTTTTTTCAAGTCTTTTGCCCATTTTTTAATCAGATAATTTGTCTTTTTATTGTTGAGTTGTATGATCTCCTTACATATCATGGGTATTAAAACCGTATTAGATATGGGATTGTGAAATATTTTCTCCCATTGAGTAGGAGGCCTTTTCATCCTTCTGACAAAGTCCTTTGAGGAGCAAAAGTGTTGAATTTCGAGGAGGTACAATTTATCTATTTTTTCTTTTGTTGCTTGTGCTTTGGGCATAAGGTTTAAGAAACTACTGCTTACCACAAGATCTTGAAGATGTTTTTCTACATTTTCTTCTAAGAGTTTTATGGTTGTTGTTTTTATATTTAAGTCCTTGATCCATTTTGAGTTAATTTTTGTATAAGGCGTGAGATAGGGGTCCTCATTCTTTCTTTTAGATATGGCTATCTAGTTCTCCCATCACCATTTGTTGAATAGACGGTTCTGGCCCAGCTGGGTGGGCATAACAGCCTTGTCAAAAATTGCTTGACTGTATATGTGTGGGTCAATTTCTGAGTTATTGATTCAGTTCCATTAGTCAATCCGTCTGTCCTTATGCCAGTACCATGCTGTTTTTACCACTGTAGCTAAGTAATATGCTTTCAAGTCAGGAAGTGAGAGTCGTCCAAATTCGTTCTTCTTTTTTAAGACATTTTTTTGCTATTCGGGGTCCCTTAACCTTCCAAATAAATTTGATTATTGGCTTTTCCATTTCTGCAAAAAAAGGCCATTGGGATTCTTATTGGGGTTGCATTGAACCTGTAAATCAGTTTTGGAAGAATTGACATCTTAATGCTAGTATTATTTTTTCATACTTTTTGATATTTGGTTCAACTTTTCCTAAGTCTTTAAAATTGCTCAGCTTAAGTTACCAAAAACTGTGCCAGGGACTCACTAATGGGTGCAGACTTTCTCCCAGGGGTGGGGTAAATAGATCTCTTTGAGCAGTTTCTGTCCATGTAATTTCCAGACCAGCCAGCAGATGGTACTTGTTGGTGCATATTTCCACAGAGGTGTGTCTCTCTTGGTATTCCTTTGTTTTTGTCTGGCCAGAGACGAGATTCAAAATGAACTCCATTGGTGGAATTCACTGAAGAGAAGCACCCCAACTCCCCCTTCCTTGAGGAAGACATCTGCTACCCTCTCAGTCACCTTCAGTGCACAATGGATTTTACTACCACTGAATTTCTCAGGGGTGGGGGAGGGGAGCCCTTCCCACCCGCTGGGAGGTTCAGTAACTCACAGTTTATTGTTTTGGCTTCTTTCTCTCTCTGTCTCTCACTCTCCTGGGAGTTGTGAAGCACTGTCCTGGTCTGTTGACACCCAAAGCAGGTCCCTCTGGCAGCTATAGGCTCTTTCTCCATTTTTTTTGTGAGAGCGCTAGTCTGACACCATGTTCCCACAATTCCCCAATTAATTTTGAATGAAGTGATTTTTGAGGCTGAAACTACTGTACTTGGATATGTATAAGATGGAAGAGAAATACTGTAAATAAGGTGAAGCGGAACATTGTCAAATATTCAAAGCATACCATGTAAAAGAGAAAAAAATTTGGTATATTCTCAAGTTACAGAATTTGGATCCAAAGGTAGAAATGCAAGGGAGGCGGTCTGCAGAAGGTCTTTTTCAAAATGGAAAAGGCTTCCTCAGTTGTGGGTTAGTTTCTGGCCATATAGGATCTGAGGGATCTTTTTAAAGGTGCTTCAAACATTTTGTAGGTTTTATGGTTCCTTATAAATCTGATATTATCTGATTGATCACATGCAATGATACCTATTGAAGAAACAAATATTTTACAAGAACATAGATAACATAAACTTATTGGAATCCAACAGCTAAAGCAGTGGCCTTATTTATTGTAAATTAATTCAATCTTGCCATATATTCTCCCTTTCATTTGTTTTTAAATATTTGAAAAGTGTTCATTCCTTATTGTGATTCTATACCTTCTCGACTGCCAATGCATGATAAACGCCAAGGCCACAAAAGCTCATCCTGTTTAGAATGAAGTTAAAAGATGCGTTTGTCTTAGACCTGTGATGTAATATACAACAGGTTTCTAAGAGGGTCTGTTTTTTTTATTTTATTTCAACATGATTGTTTTTAGTAAAAAGTTTAAAGCCCTTTCATATACTATTAGCTTGTCTTCTGGGGATAAATGTGTGGCATATAGAGAGGATAAAAACTTTTTTATTTTGCTAGCTGAAAGTCTTTCTTTAAACAGTAACATAATAAAAGTCCAGTGGCAGTGACATTTATTGTATTCTCAAGATGCTCATCAATTCAAAGAACACAGATCTCAATTTGTTTGTTTTTTCAATGGTTTAATACAACAGAATACAGTGTTGTTTTAATAAAGCAAAGGAGGCTTGACCATGCTTCAATGTTGCTTTAAATGTAGTTAGTACTTATATTAAAGTCCCCAATTTTTCTATATGTACTGTAGATCATCTGGCAATTTAAAAGATTATCTTGAACATAAATTTTGACAAAGAAAATAAGTCAAATAATAATTATATAGCCTAAGGAAAAGAAACAGAAATTATGATATAAGAAGAAATTTTATTATAGATTTCATTTCCTATATCATTTATAATTTCCCAAACTGCAAAACTGATAAATTGTGAAAAAATACACTAAATTATGACTAATTCATACATATGTCAATGTTTTGCCAACATCCAAATTAATTCTCAAATTCATTTTGAAATTAATCAAACTTCTGTATTTAAGGACATTGATAGATTTGTAATCTAAGAAAATCCTGAAGGTATTTATCTCTTTTGAAAATATAAATAAAGACACATATTATACATGTAATGCAATAGCTATCTACCCATAGTTTTGTTTAAGGTATAAAGCTGAGTTTGTAAACAATAGGATTGTGTCCACTTGGATTTAGTTTAGCTGGAAAAATTACTTATGAGTCAGGCTATTCAGGATTTTTTTTTTTTTTTTGTAGCATTGCAATCTTAGGGAACTAATTATTAAAACTCAAGTCTCTTGAAAAATAAATACTGTATGTAGAAATTATAGAATCACATGTGTCCATTTAATTCAAATCTGTTTTAGGCATGACAATTTTAAAAGGATAAAGAAAAATGGAAAATATTTCATGCTAATAAGCAGACTGATGAGAGAATTCAGAACCATGCCACGTTAGTGATTACTAAAGGAACTCAGTGTTATCCTAGTGACTCTTGGGTACATGCCACTATGGTACATAATATGAAACAATGAGCTTAATGATGGAAAGTTCCAGAAGGATCTTTCAGTTCCCTGTGACAATGTGAGCACTATACAGACATGTAATAGACTTTCCCAGATATTTGTGAGTTTGTTTGTGTCTGTGTTTTGTAAGTTGGGGGTATTAAAGAAAGCAAGATAAAAATTGGCAGAGAAAGTGTAAAAGTGCTGGCCCATCTAAATCTAATGTCCATGATTCTGAATATGGATGAACCTGAATGATACGAAATGTAGTGAAAATTATATATCAGAGACTGATAACAAAAGTCAAATTGGCTCCATGTAAACATATTTCTTGAAAAAAAATATTTTCACAGTTTTCAGCTAACATGTCTCAATATCGTAAATACCTAATGAAACTTTATGATGTATTCAATGCAATATATCTCACATTCAAGCAAAGTGAGGGGTTATACAAGTATTATTTTGATATTAATATTAATAATAAAATAATTATATTAAGTACTAGCTAATATTCCATGTGCTGTTCTAAACACTTTTCACCCATTAACTCGTTAAACCATCAAAATAACTCTAGGAGCTAGATAAAGAAACCAAGGCATTAAAAAGTTAGATAACTGTTCAATGGTAAGTATATTGTAGGATGAAAACCCAAGCCTTGGTTTGTCTAGAATGCATCAGTTATTCACCATGTTTAATCACTTTAACCGTGCTGGTGGTTTGTTTTCATTTATGCCACCCCAATAATTATTTTAATATCTACTTTGTTTCTTCTAAACAGAAAATATGTGACAGGATTCGCCTCAGGAACGTATATAGTTAACTTCAGTGAAGTGGTACAATTAGTGAAAAACATATCTGTAACAGAAGAACCAAGAAGATGAACAGTTGTTTTTATATTTCATATAACAAAGATAACAATAACTGTTGTTAATACTTTAGTCAAGTATTATTTTAGAGTTTGGGAAAATTTATTTTTTTGTTGGCTTTTGTTCTCTTTCATGTGTTGATGGTACACATGTGAGTCACAGATATTTTGGCAGGGTCTATGAAGCTTCCACCAGGATGATGAATGAGGGTTTTGAAGACAGAAGGCAACTGCCTCTGACTTCAGCCCCAGGAAAATCTATAAGCCCTGACACTGACTGCCTTTCATTGGAAGCAAGTTTTTCTTTGAGACCTTTGGCCCCAGATAAGTTTATTCGCTTGTTTTTCCTTGCTCCCTAGTGGCTTTTCTGGGCAGCAAACTCAGTCCCTTCGAGTCAAAAAATAAGAGATCACACATAATTTGACAACTTTGTATAGTTTCATATATGAGCTGGGTGATCTAGATAATGTCATTTCTTTTGCCTGTATTCCCACACATAAAATGAGAGGGGGTTATTGAGGCTACTATCCAGGTAATTCAGGCTAATGTATTTGCAACAGGAGAGGTTCTGTATGAGTTCACAAGATTTATTTTTAAAGTGATAATTAACATTAGTTAGCAAATCCTTTATCTTTCTGACTTGTATAGTCACAAAAGTCACAATATTTTCATATTTTATGTTCTCAACCTGATACATGAAACTAGTAAACTTTGACAAAAAAGTAGAGAATAATAAGATACTGATAGTGGTGAATTGTTAGTTAGGAAGAAAGTTTGCAATGGATCATTAGAAAAATCCAGAAAATTACAGTTTTCTGCAAAAAGAAATAGAGACAGCCGAAAGTTGAAATATACGTGTAAACGCAGCTGATTAGTGTTAGGGTGAAAGCCTGTCTATGTGATTTCCACTGAATTGGTATTCCCCAGGAAAAAGAGCTCAGTGATATGCTGTCCATGGAAACAAAATGCATATGTCTGTTCTACCCTTTCAAACTCCTTCTGCCTGAGGTCAATAATAAATACTATAATTAGAGTAGTTCATAAAATATGAACCTAGGAAGGTGAAAACAGAGGAATTGCACAGGTGGGAAAATGCCCATAAAGGTCGTACTCAAGAATGCTAGGTGACAGCTCAATGTATTGAATCTTAGTCATCTGAACACCTCTGCACTGGCTGAAACATTCCATACATACTAAATGAAGATGCTTCTTGGTAATGCAGGAAATTTGTGACTTGGTAATGAATAATTTTAAGGGTCTCATTCCATAATTTAAACAAGTGGCTCAATAACTAAGATAATATACCCTCAACAGCAAAAATAATTTTTACTACATTTTCTTGTTGGCATCCTGTCTTTAAATTTTTATCAATATCACCTAGAAAAAAACACCATCTGGCCAAAGAGATACAGTTCTTCTACTATATGCTTTTTCTGACCTAATATACAGAGAACTCCCAAAAACTTCCTATTTTTCAAATGGTTATAATAGATCTGTTATGTGTATTCAGGTATGACTAGCATTAGTTAGCTTCTACCAAGTCCTTGTGTAAGCTTATTGTTAATTATATTGTTATAAAATAAAAGCATTGTTTGTCTACCTGTCTGCTTCTAGATCGATTGTTTCATCAAGGTTAATATTTTTTTATGTCAAGTAAATTTAATGTATAAAGGAAAGTCTTTATACATTACAAGTTGTATAACTGTAACAACTGGATAACTGTATTGGAAAAAATATGAACCTCAAATCTTTTGCTCTCCATAGGCAAAAATGAATTTGGGATGGATTATAGATCTAAGCATAAAAAATTTGAGCCATAAACCTTCTTGTAGAAAACATACAATAATAACTTTGTGAACTTGAGATACACTACAATTTTTCAGGACACAAAATCACTAAACATAAAATAAAATAACATAATTGTACTTTATCAAATTTAAAAATCACTGCATTTCTATAGACACTATTAAGAAAATGAATAGGCAAGCCACAGACTGGAAAAATATCTATCACATATATATCTGACAGAGAATTTATATCAAAAAATATTTTTTTTAAAACTCTTGCTAGTTGACAACTGAGGAAAGACAATTCAATAGAATTCAAAGGACTTGAAAAAATACTTTACAGAAATGATACTTAATTGACAAAGCGTCATATATGCTGAAAATCATTAAATAACAAGGAAATGTATATTAAATGGACAATGATAAAACATTTCCTACCCAACAGAATAACAAATATTAAGAAAATTGATAGCACCATATGTTGGCAAGAATGCAGAATGTATTAGTTTCCTATTGCTGTTGTAACAAATTACTACAAGCATTGGCTTCAAACACACAAATTTATGATCTAACCGTTGTGGAGGTCAGACATCCAATCAAGATGTTTGCAGGACTACATTCCTTCTGGAGATGTAGGGGGAAAATCTGTTCTTTGTCTTTTTCAGCTTCAAGAGGCCACCTGCATTTCTTGGCTGATGGCCTATTCTTCCCATTTCCAAGCCAGAAGTGTAGCATCTTCAAATCTCTCTCTCTCTCACTTACTCACTCTTTCTCTGCTTCCATCATCACATCAACTTCTCTAACTCTGACCCTTCTGCCTCCCTTTATAAGGACTCTTTCCATCTCAAGATCCTTTACTAAATCATATTTGCAAAGCACCTTTTGCCATGTAAAGTAACAATCATAGGTTTGGGGGATTAGGATGTGGACATCTTTGGAGGTTCATTATTTTGCCAATCATAGAGAAACTTGAATTCTCAAAAATTGATGATGGTAACACAAAAGGTTACCACCTTATTGAAAACCAGTTTGGCATTTTCTTATAAACGTAAATATAGAGTTACCTAGTCATCTAGAAATTCCATTCAGGAGTATTTAATCAAATAAAAATAAAACATAAAAATATGTCCACAAACCAACTTATAAAAGAATGCTCCTCACAGCCTTAATTATAGTAGCCCCAAACTAGAAACAACTCAAATACCTATAAACCAGGGAACGGATAAACAAATTTTGGTAAAATCATACAATGAAATACTATTCAGCAATATCAAGGAACAAACTCATGATATATGCAACAACATGCGTGGATCTCAATAACATTATATTGAGTGAAAGAGGCCAAACACAGAATACATACTGCATGCCTCCATTTATAAGAATCCAAGACCAAATCTAAATCAGAAAGTGGTTGCCTTTTGGGGTGGAAATTGAATAGAAAGGTGTATGAGGAAAGTCTCTGGGGTGATGAAAATGTTCTACATCTCGTTTAGGATTGCATACAATTGTCAAAATGCACAGAAATGAACACTTAGCATTTATGCATTTTATTGAATGTAATTTGCACAGACGTAAAAAAGATTTTAAAGAATAAATATGTTTTAAAATTGTTGTCTTGACAAAACTTCAATACTGTATGTTACATTTTTTTCCTGCAGGTCTCAATTCTGCCTAACAGTAATACAAATTTCAGAACTATGGATCTATACAGAAGGGAAAAACAACAGCAAAACTTTATTAATTATGAACACATAAATGTATGAGCAGCCTATTCTCTTCTTTCTTGATTTCTTCTCTCCCTTTACCTGGTGAATTGATTATGATCACTGAAAGCAAGCAAACTGACCTACTAATAAACTGAGAAAATAGTTTTTCTTTATTTTGATATACCATAGACAGCCCAATGGCAAAATATTTTATTACAATCAATTCTAACAATATCTGGATTCTGAAATAAAATTCCTTGCATCTTTGATTGCTGATGTTCTTCTATTAAATGAAATGAAGATATTGTATGGATCTAGAACCAATTAATCTTTATCTTGTCTATATATACACCTATATCTATATCTATATCTACATTTCTACCGACCTACTTACCTACCTATTTGTAAAACATACATTTTTCACCAAACTTACTGCTAGTTCTATTTAGAATAGTCCTTAGAATATTCTACTTATTCATCAGAGTCATTGAATGTGCCTAAATCAAGAAAAAGATTAGTAATAATCATAATAATACTAATCGCTTCCTAGATCCTTGTTGAAAATACTCAAGCATACAAAGGGATTTTGTGTTCATTTAATCCATATGTAATTCCTACATTGAAATTCCATAGCATATTGTTCACTGAGTAAAGCAGCTGACATAATCATGTTCATCATTTTAACAAAACCAAAGCAAATATTGCATTTTTCCAAGAAAGTCTTATTGTGAATGCTGATCAAGTAAGTTAACAGTGATGTGCATGCTTTGGTTGTAACTTCTATTTTACTCAGATATGTCAGAATAACAATGGTTTTTCTTGGGCTTCTCTAAGTATCTCTAGTTAAAGGTGCCTTCATTGTTTATGAAATTATTCTTTAAAGATGATTTTTGTGACTTCTGTACAAGTCCACAGAGCTGCAGTGCCTTTTAAATTATATCTGCTTGTTCCCAGGGATTTAATTAAGAATCTCAAAAAAAGAGTTAAAAGATCAAAATTGAAAATTTTCGGTAAGGGGAAAGTTTTGCTTGATGCAGCTGTACTCATTGTGAGTAAAGGGAAGGTAACTTAATTGATAATAAGATTGATCCTAATATAATAACGCAAGTGAAGATAGAAAAGGGGAGGTAGATGGGTAAAGAAAACAGCTCTACTTCTCTGATGCATCTTTTATCCATTAGAAAAAGTGCTATCTATATTTTCCTGGTGGACGGTAAGTATCTTTAAAATGACCCAAATGTGGAGCAGTGGCCACTGGAGGTTCTGAGGGGAGGGAGAGGGAAAAATATATGTAATGTGGAGGCATTTTTGGAACTTGGGAATTGTTCTGAATGACAGTGCAATGGCAGATACAGGCCATTTTATATCTTGTCATAACTTACAAAATTGTGCAGGAAAGAGTAAACTGTAATCCACACTTAGTGGCAATTCTCTAAAATGTGTTCATCAGTTGTAACAAATGTACCACACTAATGAAGGATGTTGTTAATGTGGAAAATGTGGGAGAGGTAGGGAATGGGGCATATGGAAATCCCCTACATTTTTTATGTAACATTTATGTAATCTAAGAATCTTTTAAAAATTAAAAAGTATATTAATAACATGACCCAAATGACTGGTTTGCTGTCTTTTAAATGAGATTACTTATATATGGCTGTGTAATTTGTGCCTGCATGTGTGGGTACGTGTTATCACAGAGATAAGCTATTTCTACAACCTTGCTGTCACTGTATTCAAATTGCTGTATTATTTGCATAAATTGTGGTGACTTTCTGGAAATAAAAAAATTGGAAAAATTATAGAAAATTAGAACCCAGATATTTTATACTCTTATAGTGACCAAGGGACATAAAAATATGATGCATATTAAATTATCATATTGATGTCAAAACAGACAGGTCTTTAAGGATTACATTTTGATTCCAAACCAAGAATTTTTTAACCAATAAAATAATAATAATTGTACCTAATATTACTATATGTTATAGACGTAGGAGCTTGAATTAGGGACACCAGCAAACACAGGTTCTTAGTCTTAATCCATGTCCCTATGGGTATTAAGCCATTGTAAATGAAGACCTTTTGAAGATGTTATTTTTATTTAAATCGTGGCCAAATGAACCAGGGTGGGCCTTTTCTGGATTACTGGAAGCCTTGTAAAGAGACCCTGAAAGTCAAAGAAGCCAGAAAGTAGAGGAAATCAACATGTGAGGACAAGAAATAGAGATACAAGGCAAGCAACCCCAGGGATTGCTAGCAGTCAGCACTAGAATGTACAGAATCCATGAGAAAGCAAACTTTGCTGATATCTTAATTTTAGAATCCCTCTGTCCTCTAAACCATGAGCCAATAAAGTCACATTGTTTAAGCCAACCCATTGTGTAGCATTTGTGAAAACAGCCTGGGAAATTAAGACAATAGAAGAAATAATTATATATGCTATTGAAAAAAAAAAAACACAAACAAACAAAATATTTACCAACCTGTATATGTCCTTCCAGTTCTCTCTATTACAGGGGTTCTTAACATGTTTTGTTCCACGGACCTCTTTGCCAATCAGGTGAAAACCATGGATCCCTTATTAAATCCACTCTATACTGTATATTATTTTAATAAATATATCATACCTGCACCAACACATCCCCACAAAAATGTTTTTTTAAAATTTCAATTCAAGCTCACATACCCCTTGTTAAGAACCCCTGCTCTATTAGGATAATGTTACTATGACAGCTAACTAAATAAGATCAATTAATAATCATCCAAATTCACTTATTACAGAAAAGTTTCAGCTTGCCTAAAAAAAAAAATCATTTGGATTAAAAAATACATACTTATACGTGAGCCAGTCTAAGAATTAATTACTATTCAAAACTATTATTCCCAGTGATTTACTGATGAGGCCAAAGCTTTGGTTTTGAACCTCTGTGAGGTTTATTGTTTGTCACATTTCCATATTGTGCACTTAAATTCCCTCTCTCTTAAAATTCAACTTATCAAAGAAGGTAGCTATGCAATTGTCAAGATATTTCCAACTCTGGTCATCTTTTTAATAAGGGCCTTAAATGCAAGAGAACCCAGAAAGAAAACTCTGGATAGATCAATGAAATCCTTCACCATTAATGGGGAAAAAAAAGAGACATCAAAAAATATTCTCTAGGCTGCATCCAAAAGAACATTTCATCTACAGAGGGTGTTGCATATTTAAAGATAAATAGTTTAAGCCATCATTATTCCTCAACCAGAAAATTAAAATAGTCTTCTCTCTGGCCTACATAGCTATAGCTTTTTACCCTTCAAAACTTTCTGCTTCGTGACTCATGCTCTCTTTGTCAAACAAATATAAGCATGAACTGCCCTGAATAGAAACTGCTGGATTTCTACAAGCTAAGAACTTTACTCGTTAGCTTGATCATAAAATGCCCATTATAATTTGAGTGTGTCTTTCCTACTCACATTTTTCTCCAGATGTATTCATAACTAGGTGGTCTATCCTTTGACATCTCTGCAACATAATTTCTTAAACATTGGATATGCATGCAAGGCTTCTTGTCATTTTTGTTCATTTTCTTACCCTAGCATGCCTTTTCCCCATTAATACTTGGAAAAGCTTCTTCTACCTAATCTTGAAATTCCAGCTCTAACGACTCATTCTCATCATAGTTTTCCCTATCTTTCTTGAAGTAAAACTGTTCTTTTGAAGAAATGTTCTTTGCTTATAGCAATTTTCACATAGTAATTTTCACATAAATCCTCAAAGTAAGAGTTATAGCACCATGTCTATTACATAGTATGCTCTCAATAAATGATTTTATATGAATAAGTGGCACTTCTATTTCATTATATTTATAATTAATATAAAGTATCTGTTTGGCTAGCAACCCTTGTGGGTGCAGGACTATATCTTATACATATTTGCGTGTTAATTATGTCAAATTCTTGATGATGTTTAATTGAATGATTTTAGCTGGACTAATTCTTAAGAC
>JAQZBX010001798.1:23370-78670 GCA_029593785.1 Cabassous unicinctus | reverse complement strand
CAAGCGCTGGCTTCCCACATACGAGGTCCCGGGTTCAATCCTCAGCCCCTGGTATCTTAAAAAAAAAAAAAATAGGGTGATATATGAAGAAAAATACACACCTAATGCAAACTATGGACTCTAGCTAACAGTAATATTCTTATATTCTTTCATCAATTACAGCAAAAGTGTCACAGCAATGATAAGTGTCAATAATGGGGGACATCAAGGGTAATAATGGGTTTTTGTTTTTGGAGAAATAAAAATGTTCTAAAATTGATTGTGGTAATGAATGCACAACTCTGTTATTATACTGAGAGCCATTGATTGTATAATTTGGATGGATTGTATGGTGTGTGAATACAGTTGCTTTTTTAAAAATGTTAAGAATAGAATTAACATATGACCCAGCAATCTGATTTCTAGGTAAAAAAACAAAAAGTATTGAAAGTTGGAACTCGAACAGGTATTCATACACCGATGTTCACAGTAACATTATTCACAATAGCTGAAAGGTGGAAACGAACCAAGTGTCCACCAATGAAAAAATGGATAAATTAAATGTGTTATATACAAACAATGGAATATTATTCTATTGTAAAAAGGAATAATGTTCTGATATATCCCACAACAGGGATGAATCCTGAGGACATCATGATGAATGAAATAAGCCAGACAACAAAGACAAATATTGTATGGTCTCACTATATGAAATAATTAGAATAAGCAAAGTCATAGGGTCAGGCATTACAATGCA
Source organism: Cabassous unicinctus (assembly GCA_029593785.1). Taxonomy (NCBI): domain Eukaryota; kingdom Metazoa; phylum Chordata; class Mammalia; order Cingulata; family Chlamyphoridae; genus Cabassous; species Cabassous unicinctus. The sequence continues at coordinate 77,934 of JAQZBX010001798.1, read as the reverse complement.
GGTTATCATGGGTATGGTTTTTAGTGGGGAATGGGGAGTTAATGCTTAATTGATACAGAGTTTTTGTTGTGAATAATGGAAAAATTTTGGTAATGGATGGTAGTGGTGCTAGAACATTGTGAACGTAATTAACACCACTGAATGTATACTTAAAAGTGGTCAAAACGAGAAATTTTTGGCTTTATATATGTTATGAGAATATACATTAAAAAATAAAACACACAGAACTGTACAAAAATTGAAATTTAATATAATCTTTGGACTATAGTTAATAATAATAATATATTAAAATATAATATATTATAATAATATAATAATAATGTGTCATTAGTTGTAACTAATACTTCACACTAATGCAAAATGCTAATAATATCAAAAACTGTGTGGGGTAGGGGAATTTGGGAACTCTGTATTTTTCATGATTTTTTTATAAATCTACAACTACTCTAATAAAATTTTTTATTATACGTGTTAAAATATTATCCTAGTCACAGCTTCACAAATTTTAAACAATGTCCTAGACATTCCTATCTGTAAATCTGATCTTTTTCATGAAGAATTATTTTCTTTTTAAAATAAAGTTGCCTCTTGTTTTCTTCAAAACACTATTTTTATGTTTAATTGATTTGAAATTATCAAATCCCTCAAGTGAGGCTTTTCTGAACACCAGACCATTTTGAATTGAGACAAATATTCTCATTTGGTGGGATACTGAGAGCAAAATGGGCCAGTGAGATGCTATTTCCAATTATATGTTTTTATTGAAATGTACAGAATTTGAAAGTACAGTCTTTTTGTCTACATCCAGAGCGCATTTCTTTAACAAACATTATAGATTACAGAGCAATGTGTGTCAAATAAGTTATTTGTATTTTAAAATATTTTGCCAAATTTAGATACTTCAAAATTGTGGTGTTTTATAGCAATTTTTAAATCTCTGTGGATCACTTCACATACACACACACACACACACACACACACACACACACAATACAGAAAACAATGCAATAGAAAAATAAAAAACCAATGGACTACATTGACAACACAACTAATTGGAAAGGTAGCTCTACAGATCCCAAAATAAAAGCAAATGGAGCTAAACCACTAACACTCGGAAGATCTTCATGCTATCTGAGTCAGTGTAAGAAGAAGCAGAGAAGCATTAGGATTTCTGATCCACCTAAGCACGAGAACCCTAAAATAGCCATATAAAAATCCCTGGAAAGCACAACACCTGGTTTGTAAACAGCAGCTGACACTAGCAGAACCAGGTTCCGAAGCAAGATCTGAGGGCACTGGGGTTGCCTAGACCCTATGAGCTCCCAATAGACCAACCAAAAATTTCTTATTGAATAAGGTTGTACAGGAAGGTGAAATTGCTGGGAATGGAATAAAATTTGAGATCAAGGACTACAGTGTAAAAGAAAGAGTGGAAATACATGTGGAGGAGGGACACACCATCAGAACATCTCCAAATGCAAGCTACAGTGAAGCAGGGGTTGTTCAAGGTCCTGGGTTCAAGTCCCAGTACCTCCTAAAAACAAACAAACAAACAAAAACACCCCACAGGCTACAAATTTTGAACTCTGAAACAAAGACAACAAACATAATACCTCTGTGGAATAGATAAGCTGACTTCTGAACATTCTAACTGAACGATAACTCTTAAAAGTTCAGGAATACCAATTTCAGATAGAAATAAGCAGCAGAACAGAACTAAGTTCAAATATTATGATACACTTCTATAAGAAAAAGAGAATAAGGAGCAGAATAGCATCCCATTTGACCATGAAATTATGCCAGAAAAACTACTGTTTTCTATTTTGAAATGAGCTAATAGACATGAAAAGAATGATATATCACATGAAAAAATAGCATGATTAAAAAACTCAGAAATGAGGCAAGATAAGTAAGAAAAAATGAAAAATAACAGAAAAAGTTGTTACAGAAATGGAGACTAATTAGAAGGAACATAAGAAGACACAAATGCAACAGATAATTGCTTAAGAGAAATATAAGTTTAAAAGGATATAATCAAAATAACTAAAACATTATAACTTTCATTAAAAATATCAAATATTAAAGCTAGAAAAACAATATTCAACATAAATCAATATAAATCCCTGAAGAAGAAAACAAAAGAAAGGGAATAGAGATAAATTTTTTAAATTATTTGAAACTAATTATTGAAAAATCATGTCATATACGTATCGATATAGAAGGACCACAATATTACTTAAGGAGAGAAATATATCTTTGGCATCTAGACAAAAAGATGTGGTGACTTATGAGGAAAACTAAAATTATATGATTGTAACACTTTTCTACAGACACACTAATATCTTCAGAAAAAAAAGCAGAAAAAAGTAAAATATTTAAGATACTCGGAGAAGTAAAATGTGTAAAATAAAATAAAATGATCGAGGAAGCTATCAACACATGAATGAGTTTTCTAGAGGCTAAGACAGAGGTCCAGTTTGTAAACACAAACCTGAAGAACATCAGCTTATAGATGGCGTTGGAAGCCGTAAGACTTGAGGAGACACATAGTGGATACGGAGCACGTAGTTGGGTCTGTGAGTCTGAATGTTAGGAGAGATATGTGGGATAGAGACATAATGTAAGACATCAGAATAGATGTCTTTTTTTTTTAATGATGAAGCTGAAAAGATCATGAAGAAGTGAATAAAGAGAAAATCTAAGTGATCCAAGATTTGAGCGTTGGGAAAAGCCCCATTTAATGGGCAAGTGATGAGGGGGAATGAGCCAAGGAGACCAACAGAGAGCAGCCAGCAGGGCCACAGTGTGAGTGTGGTTTCCTGAGCATAAGTAAAAACGTTCAAATTTGGCTAAAGGTCAAGTGAAAGGAGGACCAATCCTTATCTATCACAGTCAGCAAAATGTAGATAACTCTGGTAACCGTAATACAAGCAGATTATTAAAAGGGTTGGGTTACAGCTACCCTACACACAGGATGGACCTCTACTCCAAAATTTGGCTTGAATGTCAAGACTGATAGCACCACACACACCACACATACATGAAGACGGTATGAAAGGCTTTATCGTTAACATAATGACGTTTGCGGGGAGCAGGGCAGGCATCTGAAGCTGATCCAAAATGTCTTAAAAGAGCAGAGAAAGGAGACTGGCTTGGAGTTTTTATTGTGGTTAGAGGTGAAGAGGGCATCACCATCCCAGAGTTCTCAGGGCTGGGGAATGAACGATGGACTAGAGGGGACTTACTGTTATTCTACTGTAGACTTACTGTGATTCTAGCAAGGGAAGAAATTATATCATTGATGTGGAGGCAGTGGCTACATGAGGTTCTAAGGGGAGGGAGAGGGAAAAACAGGTGTAATATGGGGCATTTTCAGTACATTGGACTTGACCTGAGTGACTTTGCAACAACAGATATAGGCCATTATATATACTGCCATAACCTACAGAATTGTGCAGGAAAGAGTGTAAACTACAATGTAAACTACAATCCATGCTTAGTGGCAATGCTCCAAAATGTGCTCATCAATTGCAATGAATGTACCACACTAATGAAGGATGTTGTTAATGTGGGGAAAAGTGGGAGGTGTGGGGAGTGGGGCATATGGGAATCCCTTATGTTTTTTATGTAACATTTTATGTAATCTAAGTATGTTTTAGAAAAAATTTAAAATATGTACTTTTAAAAAAAGGAGGTATGGCCAGGACAAAGTTTCCTGTGGGCAGGGACTTGCTGGTTTGAAACCCCCACAGGTGCTAAAGGAGGGAGCACTCAGGCTTTCTTATCATCTTGCCCAGATGTGGGGCAGAAGGGGAAAAGGGAGGGATGAGGCTTAAAAGCTGCTAAAATAAGAAGTCAGATGCTTAATCACATGATATGGGCAAAAATATGACGAGTAGGGTCTGGCGTGAATGCAATGAGGGAATTGGAAAATAGTGAGACCGGACAGCTCATAGAGTTTTTTCTGTAAAAGAAAGGAGAAAACAGTGGTGACACTGATACGGGAAATAGGGTGAGGAGGTTTTTCATAGATAGAAGCACTAAAAGCATGTTAATAGAAATGATTAGAAAGTGAAAACTTGACGATGCAGAAGAGTACACAAATGCCGAAACAATGTCCTTGAGTGGGCAGGAGGGAAGGAGAGCTAAGTCTCATAGCAACAGGGGAGAAGGCTGGGTATGAGGATGCAGAGCGGGTGGGTGTTTGGATGAGCAGTGGCAGCTTGTGGAGGCCCCTCTGCTTGCTTCAGTGTTCTCAATTAATGAGGAAATGAGGTCATTATCTGAAAGCAGGGAATGGTTGTGAATGTCAGAATTTTGAGGATAGAAGGAAAATGAGCAACACTCATCCGGAGGAGTTGAAGATGTACCGAGATTTCCTTCTCTCTCTTTTTTTTTTTTTTTTTTAAAGATTTATTTCCCCCTGCCGACACCCTCACCCCACCCCACCCCAAGATGGCTCCCTCCTCTGTCTGCTCATTGTCTCTGCTCATGTCTACTTATGGAGTACTCTCGTCTTCTTTAGGAGGCACTGGGAATGGAACCCGGGACCTCCTTGTGGGAGGAGGGCATCCAACTGCTGAGCCACATCCATTCCCTGCTCATTGTGTCTGCTCATTTTCTTTAGGAGACACTAGGATCCAACACCGGGACCTCCCATGTGGGAGGCAGGCACCCAACTGCTGAACCACACCCCTCCTGCCTTCTCTTCTTGAAACTAAACACTTCTAAATTGAGTTTACATTATTGAGAGATTAAAATATTTTGGTATTTTGAGACAAGAAATTTTTACATAAGCATGCATAGTCAGTCCCAAGTACATAAACAGTTTAGTTGCAAAAATCTATCTATATCTACCAGTTTCCAGAAAATGTGAACAGAGGATAATGCAATGGCTTAAAGTATTAGGTTTTGGTTTTTTGTGCTCGGCTATGGCAACCTGGCTATTATTCAGAGTTGAGTGAAAAAAAAAGTTCCTTTTGCCACATATATAAATACATTTTTTTCTCATCCTCTTCTCTTTGGCCATAGCTGCAGTGAAATTCACTCAGGCAGTACAAAGAATGATTTGTCTCTGTGAGAAAGCTTTGTCCCAAATATTTCTAATTCCCCTTGTATATCCTAATAATGGTCATTCCTACATTTAGTACAATCCAAAATTAGGTATTATTTGTGAAAAATGCCTGCATCTGTACTTTTTTAACAACATCATTTTAAAGGAGTAAAGCTATTTTGCCTTTTGTAAACCTAAAGAGGCCCTAGCAGATTTTTACATAAGGTTCTAAAATTTTATGTAATTTGATTCTCTTGAAGAAAAATGCATGAAATATTTAAATGCCATGCCTCAAGGTCAGCACCAACCATTCTTTTATTTGGAGATGCTGTGTGCCTCCACTCAGCATTTTTAATTTGTATGTTTTCTATTCCCTTGACACAAATGATTCTTTCACAGGAATATCTTCAATTTTTTGCAGTTTTAGAAAGCTGCACTTTTTTTTTCAGATATCATCACCATCCTCTGATTAGTTGCAGTTTACATGCTCAAAGCACAATAAATGTAAAATAAATATATATGTCCATACACACATATATTTAAGTATCCATCATAACAACCAGGAAAGAAAGAGATAGTATTTGCCCATTTGAGAATTCTAGAAGCATCCTGTATAGTAGCTACCAAGGAGTCATAAATTTATAATATGTAGCCATTGTGGCTTGAGGGATAAATATTCAGTACCTGGTATTACCTGATAAAGTCATACATATGTACAGCTCCATTTTATGTGATAATTACTGAATCTAGTTTTAGCATCTGCTTTTACCAGATAAACTGAATTTATTATTTTGAATAAGGTAGTTACAATAATTCACAGCATTGAGAAGAATTGGCAAATAAGGGAGTCATAAGAGAGAGGAAAGATGAGAATGAAATTTTGTTAGAAACTCCAGACATACATATAAAATGACAACTGTCTGCTCCATATAAATTTTAAAAAATTACCAATTGTATGTTTAAAGTCCAGATTCTCTGGAGGATTTCTGAATTATCCATTTTAGTCCTTGAATCTTAAAGTGATTTTATCCTATTTCAAAATAATTGTGCAGCTTTCCTGACACTTAGCAATAAATAACTGAATACATTCTTCTATTTCCTGTTCAACTGCCTACCATCTAAAAGCAAGGGATAAGCTGAAAAATGCATTTTCATAAGGAAAAGGACAGGCTAAAGAAGAAGGTAGTCAGTTGTTCAAAGACATGGACATAATAAATGCACCGTTCACATCTACAGAATTCCTCTGTTTTGTATGATCAAACTTAAGTCAAAACTTTGAACTGCCTATATTGTAAATACATTATTTTTTCTTAATAGAGCTTAAGAGCTCAGACTTACCTCAGATACCATTATTTTCTTAACATATTTTGAATGAAAACAGTGAGCCATTACTGACTAACTCATACCAACATTGAAATTCACAGATTTATTGCAATATGTGGATGTTTTTCCATTTAATTAAATAAGATATAAAGTAAAATAAATGCATAAAAGTGACATTAAACAAATTAGCAAAATTAAAGATGACTGTTTTATATTGAACTAGGGATGCTCATCACCAAATTCTCACTGTGAAGACTGGATGGAAATTCAACAGGGGGAAGGAAAAGCAACCATTTATAAATACACCCAGAGAGTTCTGTTCTCCTTCTTCAAAAAGTCCAGTCCTGGGAAGAAACTATTCACCAAAGTCTAGCCAACACGAGGGAAGGGAAATACCCAGCTTCAGGCACTCTAATCTACATGGGGGAAATGAAATAATCAATGCCAGCTCTGGACAGCATGGCTGTCTTGGTAATGGATAGGGGAAAACAGCCAAGGGCATTTGTGAAGGTCACAGACCAAGGGCACTGTCTCAATAGAAGACTAGGAACTATTCATAGAATTGTAGAATACTTTGCTTTCCCCCGCAGCTTACTACCACATCAGTAGGGTTCCTGTATTAAAATGGAGGATTACAACTAAAAGAACTTCAAGACTTAGACTTTATTTACAATTCTCTGGGGAGTTAAGCCTAAAAAGGTACACAAGAGGACTTTTTAGCCTCTGACACTCACCACAAAGAGTAAAGATAGCCTAACTCTTAGCTAGAGAGACACACAATTTCACAATAAGGACATATTTAACTCAGTTGCTCTTGATTGGTACATCAATCATATCGCTTTCAAAAAGTTATGAAGAATATTTTGTCACAGGGCTGCCTTTACAAAGTACCAGAGATGGGTTGTATTTTATAATGGGAAAGGTATTAGGGTAAAAGCTTACAGTTCCAAGTCTGAAATGTCCACATCAAGGCACCATCAGAGATGTTTTTCCATCAAAGTCAGCTACTGGTGATCCTGGTGTCCTGCCATGTGGCAAAGCAAGATGGTGGGTGGTCTCTGCCCAGGTCCCTGACTCCCCCTAAAGGCTCACCATCTCCTGGAATTCAACTGTGGACGATAAGGCAAATGGCAAGGCTCATCCCCTCAGCTTTGGGTTGCTCCATGAGCAGCCCCCGGGGGCCTCTTTCCATGCCTCCGGGCCTTGCTGGTTCCAGACTCTGGGAACCCTCTCAGCCTCTCTGGGCTTCTCTGTTTTCCTGCAGTCCTCTCTCTTGTATGGCATGATCCAATGGTAGCTTCCTTTCTCTGTGTGTGTCTCTCTCTTTGTGAGTTCATTTATATAAGGCCCAGCAAGAGGGCAGAGAACCAACCTGAGTCACACCTCACTAAAGTACTCCAATCAAAAGCAATCTAATCAAGTGATCTAATCAAAGGCCCTTAAACTAAATTTAATACATTCAAGGGGCCCCACCCCCACGGGAATGGATTAGTTTAAGAAAATAATCATTTTCTGGGATTCACAAAATTCAATCTGTCACACATACTAAAAGGCAAAAATCTCAGTATGCAGAGACACAGCAAGCATTAGATTGGGACTTATGGATAGGACAAGGATGAAGGACTCATCAGACTGGAAATTTAAAATTTCTATGACTAATATGCTAGAGGCTGTAATGAAAAAGTAGACTAACAAGCAAGAACAAATGTGTAATGTTAGCAGAACTATGAAAATTCTAAGAAAGAATTGAAAATGCTAGAAATCAGAATCACTGCAACAGAAATGAAGAATGCCTACAATGGGCTTTTCACTAGCCTGGACATGACCAAAGAAAAAATAAATGATCTTGAATATATGCCAATATAAACTTTCCAAACTAGAAAGCAAAGAGAAAAAAAAGAATGAAAAAAACAAACAGATATCCAAGGACTTTAAGACAATTGTATTAGTCAGCCAAAAGGGTGCTGATGCAAAATACCAGAAATCAGTTGGTTTTTATAAAGGGTATTTATTTGGAGTAGAAGCTTGCAGTTACCATACCATAAAGCATGAGTTACTTCCCTCACCAAAGTCTGTTGCCTTGTGTTGGAGCAAGATGGCTGCCAACATCTGCAAGGGTTCAGGCTTCCTGGGTTCCTCTCTTCCCAGGTCTTGCTTGTTTCTGGGCTCAGCTCCTTTGCTGTCTCCACAAGGCCAGCTGTAGACTATCAGGCAAACGGCTCATCTCTTTCCCGGGACCTTCTCTCCTTCCTCATGACCAAGCTTCTCTGTGTGCTTACTTTCCCAAGCTCCAGCATTAAAACTCAGCATCAGAACTCCAACATCAAAACTCCAACTCAAAACTCCAACTCTGTCCTTTGCCATGCCTTTTATCTTTGATTCCCCACCCACCAAGGAGTGAGGCTCAACGCCCTACTGATGTGGCCCAATCAAAGCCCTAATCATAACTTAATCATGCCCAAAGGAACAGACCAGTTTACAAGCATAATCCAATATCTGTTTTTGGAATTCATAAATAATGCCAAACTGCAGCAACAATTAAAAAGGTGTAATATATAAATCATGAGATACCAGAAATAGAAGACAGAAAGGAACAGAAGAAATATTTGTAGTAATAAAGGCTGATATTTTCCCAAATTAATGTCAAACACAAAACCAAAGATCCAGGGAACCCAAAAACACACAAAGCTGGATAATTATAAAAATATGCACCTAGGAATAGTAAACTCAAAGGGTAGAAATTCAGAGATAAATAGAAGATCTTGAAGGCAGTGAGAGGAAGCAAATACCTTACCTATAGAAGAAGAAGGATGAGAATTACATCAGCAATCTCTCCAGAAACAAGGCAAGCGAGAAGAAAGTGGAGTAAATTATTTAAAGGGCAGAAAGAAGAAAACCACCAGCTTGTTGGTCAGAATTTCAAATGGTGTAGTTTTTGCGGACAGTTTGCTGTTTCTTCAGAAAGCTAAGTACAGAATTATCATATGACCCAGTAATCCCTCTTCTAGTTATATATCCCAAATTATTGAAAAAAGGGACTCAAACAGATACATACACACCAAAATTCATTGCAGCATTATTTACAATTGCCAAAGGTAGAAGCAATCTAACTGTCCATCTATGAGAGAATTGATAAACAAAATGTAGAATATACATGAAATGGATTATTATTCAGCTGTAAGAAGGAAAGAAGTTCTGATTCATGGAACAACATGTAAGAAACTTGAAGACATCATGTTGAATGAAATAAGCCAGACACAATAGGACAAATATTATCTCACAGGAAGTAATTAGTATATGTAAAGTCATAAAATCAGAAATTAGAATACAGATTACTATAAGCCAAGGTGGAGGGAAAGAATGTTGATTTAATACTTAATTGGTATAGAGTTTCTTCATGGGGTAGTTTTATTTAGATAAGCTAAAATTGACTGAGGTGATGACAGCACAACTCTGCGATGAAAATTTGAGCTACTAAGTGTACACATTGAATGGATCGTGCAAAGCATGGGACTGTATAACACAGGGAATCCAGTGGTGGATGATGGATTGTGGTTAACAGAACAAATATAAGAACATTCTTTCATGAACTATAGCAAATTTATAACACTAATACAGAGTGTTAATAATTGGGTGGGTTGGGGAAAAATTCACCAAATGGAAGATATGGGCTATAGTTAGTAATAATATTTTGACAATGCTCTTTCAGAGTTTGTAACAAATATTTCACAAGAATGCAAGGTGTTGGTGGAGAGGTGATGTTTGGGAGCCTTGAATGATGGTATGCATGTTTTCTGTGTAATCCACAACTTTTACTATACACTTATTGTTTATGTATGTTCATTTATGAATAATATACTTTAATAAGATTTTATTTTTAAAAATGCAATATACCAGAAATGGGTTGGTTTTAACAATGGGAATTTATTTGCTTGCAAGCCTACATTTTGAGGTCATGAAAATGTCCAAATCAAGGTATCATCAGCCAATGCTTTCTCCCCAAAGACCATATGGTAGTTTGAAATTATTTTATGAATCCCAAAAAAGGAAAGATTGTTTGTGGACTAAATCCATTCCTGTGGGTGAGAGACCCTTTCAATTGTATTATGTCATTGATGCATGACTCAGGTTGAGTTTTCTGCTTTTTGCAGGGTCTGATTTAAACAGAGACATACAGGAAAAGTGAGCTCTGCCATATTTGATTCTGCCATGTGAGAGAAAAGCTGAGGCTCAGGGAGATGAGCCATTTGTCTGATAGCTTGCAGAAGAACTGGGGAAGCCAGCAAGAAGAACTTGGGAAGCAAGAAGAACTGGGGAAGAAAGCAGAGCAGCTGAGCTTGAGGGGGAAGTTTGGTAAAGAGACAAGCCCTATGCCTGGTTGCCCACAACTGAAATCCAGGAGATGGTACAGCCCAGAGGGGAAGGCAGAGACCTGACAGAGATCTCCTGCCATCTTGCTTCAACACGTGTCAGATGACTTTAAAGAGAGAGCACCTCTTATGGTGCTGTGCCTTGAGTTGGACTTTTCATGGCCTTAGAACAGTAAGCATTTATCCCAAATAAATCCCCTTTATAAAAGCCAAACCTTTTCTGGTACTTTGCATTGGCAGCCCTTTGGCAAACTAAAACAGACCACCTGACAGCAATCCTGGACTTCTCTGTCACATGGCAAGGCACAGTGGTGGCATTTGCTGGTCTCTTCCTTCTCCAGGTCTCCACTTCCTGCTTCAGTGGCTTTCTCTCAGCTCCTGTGATTTCTCTCTCTCTCTCTCTCTCTCTCTCTCTCTCTCTCTCTCTCTCTCTCTTTCTCCCCCCTTTCCATCCTTTTATAAAGGACTCCATAATGGGATAAGACCCACTCTAGACCACACCCTACTGAAGTAACCTAATCAGAAGGTCCCACCTACAATAAGTTCACACCCAAAGGAAAGAATTGCTTCTAAGGAAATGATTTTTCTGGGGCCCATTAAAACCTCAAATTATGATTTGTACTACTTTCAAGTATACATTGATGGAAAAGTTTTGGTAATTGATGTTGGTGATGATACAACATATTGTGAATAGAATTAATACCTCTCAATATATATTTGAAAGTAGTTAAAATGAGAAATTTTAAGTTGTATATATGATACTAGAATAAAATAAAATAAAATAACGTAGGAACACAACACAAAGAGTGAAGAACTCTAATGTATACTAAGGACTATAGTTAACAGTATAGTTATTATAATATTTTTTCATCAATTATAAGAAAGTACCACGCTAGTACAAAGTATTAATAATAGGGAAAACAATTTGTGCAAGGGGAATATATGGGAACTCTGTAAGTTCTGTATGATTTTTCTATAAACATATAACTTCTCTAATAATTTTTTTAAAAACTGATATAACTACAAGGAGAAATTTGCAAATCCATCATTATTGTTGAAGGTTTCATTTCAGTAATGAAAAGATATAGCAGGCAGAAAATCAGTAAGAATATAGCTGACCAGAACAGCACCATAAATCAAGAGGGTCTAATTGACATTTATAGAATACTTCATCCAACATCAACAGAATACATATTCCTCTGAAGTTCACATGAAACTTCTTCAAGATAGACCACATCCTGAGCTGCGAAACACACCTTAACAAACTTGAAAGATTAGAAATCCTACAAAGAATGTACTCAGACCACAATGGAAATGTGCAATAAAAAACAGAAAAACAGCTGGAAAATCTCAGCATATTTTGAGATTAAACAACACACTTCTAAATAGCTTATGGGTCAAAGAATATGTCTCAAGAGTAATTTAAAAAATTTTTTGAAGTAAATGAAATGAAAATAAACTTATCAAAATATGTGGAAAATTGTGAAAGCTGTGCCTAGAAGGAAATTTATACATGCATTAAATGAATATATTAGAAAAGGGGAAATAAATAAAATCAATAATCTAAGCTTCCACCTTTGTAAACTAGGGGAAGAAGAGTAATATAAGAAGGAAGCATTAGTCAGAAATCTAATTATACTGAAAACAAATGAACCACATACTCAAAACAACAAACTAGTAATTAAAAAAATAAACTCAAAAGAAAATGAAAGAAAATAAAATAAAATACATAGGTAAACATTAATTAAATAGAAATTTAAAAAATGAAGGAAAAAGAAATTATCAATAAAATTAACTGTTATTTCTTCTGAAAATACAAATTAAAGTGACACAGATCCAGGTAAACTTATCAGAAAAAAGAAAGAAGTTATAAGTAAACAATGTTTTAAATTGTAAGTGACAAAATTTTGCATATATTATAGATTTTTTTAAAACCACAGCAAAAATTTTGAAACAACATATGCTACTAATTTTGAAAATTCAAATGGAATGAATGCTATATTAGAAACAAATTAATTACCAAAATATGAATAGATCGATGACTATTATAGTAATTAAATTAAAATAGTAATTTATAATACTATGTAATGAAACCTAAATGGTGTTTTCAGAGAGTTTTGGCAGAAAAATTTCAAGACCACTAGTTCTTATTTTATACAGATTTTTCCAGATGTTGGAGAAAGTAGGACAGCTATCCAAGTCATTTTAATAACTTATTAGAAGATAAAATCAACACTTGACAAAAACAGTGTAAGAAAACAAAGAAGTAACATTGGTGCATGAATATTGATGAAATATCCTCAAAAATTATATAAATTTGATAAGCAAATAAAATAAACTAACAGCATAAAAGTAAATAACCTTTCAGAACAGAAGCAGTAGCACATGTGTGTATGTTTTTCCACTGCACATTGCAGACAAAAATATCAAAAATATCAGATTGTAAGACTGTTTTCTTACTACAATGCAATAAGATTAGAATTTATGAAGATCTGTCAGAGTTGGATGATTGAAGAGAGGGGCATTAGCCCTTAGGCTATGGGTTTCTAAACTGTATGATTATCGGCATGGCAAGCCAATCCCTTGGTTGAACCAAGTTTTTGTACTGGCTATCAGCTTTATCCTCAGAGCTATAGGATATGGAGGAAGTTCAGCTTTTACCTCTTATATCATACTTTAGCAGTTATAGCTGGGGTAGCACCAAACTCCTTCCTGGGGAGACTAGAGCCCACATCTAATAGTTGCACTGTATGATAACAAAGACAAACAGCTTCCAGTCCTGGTCTGCCTGCCAGTATTCTACATGGATAGATTGCTTTAGTGCTTAGCTTTTGGTGGTTTCTATAGAAAAAGTGTGAGTTCCCAAATTATGCTTCTCTGCAAGAGGCTAAACCCTTTCTCAGAGGCCAGTCTGCAAGGCAATCTTCTTGTATAACTTAATCATTACTTTTCAGTCTACCCCATTTCTTTGAATTGGTAAATTCTTCATCGTATCCCTCTCTGTCAACACCCCATATCATCTCAGTCCAGTAGAGCTGCAAGGCTAGTTACTAACCCTGTAGAAGACACAGAAGCATTGATTGTTTGGCTTATAGGAAAAAGACTATGATTGATAATTAAATCTCTACAATAATATGGAATAAGACCATGCTCGAAGTTGTTTAGTACTATTACTATTATTTCCCAGAAAGTTTGCTTTTTCACATCAAGGCCAGAAGGTCATCTTGAGAACTTGGAAAGGGGGCACAGATAACTTGAAGTGGTGGAATGAATGGGGTCTGCAGAATTCTACCAAACTTCCTCCAATATCCAGGAAATTTTTGTTATCCTATATGGTGGGGAACTGTCCACTAGGACATGCTCGGTCTTGAGATCTCTTGTTTATTGTTAGCATTGGTGTGATTCATACAAAGAGATGTTAGGCTAACGGAGCAAGGGAGGTGAGAAGGATCCAGAAGCAGGGTTGTGCCTATTGTAGTGGCTATAGCTCTTACCCTGCCACTTCAGCTCTTAATGAATATACATCATGAAAGATCAGTAGAAAAAGTCAGCCTCTTTGAGGATGCGCCATTAATCCATAATGTCCTGGGCTACAGTCCTCTGTAAGCATCCAAATGCAAGCAGTTAATGTGTACACCCCTCATCCCCTGCTTTGTATGGTTTCTGGCAATCATCAATTAATGCAAGCATCATAGTTTCTGGCCGATATCTTGGATGATCCCCTCACCACGTACCCAGAAATTTTAACCACACTCTTCATCCACATGGCCCTGTGGTAGCTGGAGTTCATTTATTTTGCACTGCCACTAGAGTGATGACCATAAGCATAGTGCCCTGGAGACAAAATGTCTGGATTTGGAAATAGAGTATCGTGGCAGACAAGGTAAAGCAATACCTATAACCCCAGACTGGAGCCATAATAGACAGGCAGAAGAAATCAGCATCTTCACATTGATGTCATTTACTCTTTCACATGACAGGGCCCAGAGTTTCCAAATGCCTGAGGGAATAAAACAGGCAAAAGGAAGGCTTGGTTCCTGCACACATTTCTAACACTCCAGATTTCTATCATGTCCTGACTTCCACACTCTTGCATCCCTAAAAGATGTCAGAGAACAGAGAGACACTTGCAGAGCATGACTTTATTCAGAGTACATAGAGTACTAGCTAAGAGAAACAGCCAGCCTCTCAGTGGATGGAAAACGCAGGGTCAGTACAAGTGGTTTTTCTAACTTTATTTTTAAAGAAGTTTTAAATTACAGAAAAGTTAGATTGAAAATATAGATGGTTCCCATAGTCTCTCCCTCTCTCCCCCTCTCACATTTCACTATTAACACCTTTCATTAGTGTGGTACATTTGTTACAATTGATGAACATATATTGAAGCATTGCTACAAGCCATGGTCTATAGTTTACATTATGGTTTACACTTTGCACCATACAATTTTATAGATTTTGACAAATGTATAATGGCCTGTATCTCTCACTGCAATATCATGCAGAACAATCCCAGTGCCCTAAAAATGCCCTGTGTTCACCTATTCTTTTCTCCCCCTTCCCTCAGAATCTCTGGTAACCGCCATCTTTATATCGATGTCACAAGCTCTTCATTACTGCAATAATCATAAGTCTACTTCAGTCCATAGTTACATTCCCACCTTATTTTTGTTCGTTCCTCAGTCTTGAGGATTTGGGCATGGTGATGCCCAATCTGCTTCAGACTGAGAGGGGCCTTAGATCTTGTGGGTCAGATGGATGAAACTGTTTTACTTGCAGATGTAGATACTCTTTGCTTTTAGGAATGGGCGTTGCCCATTATCATCCTTTTGTTAGTCATCCTGAGTGAGTCCGATGAACTGGAGAGTAGGTGTTGGCTGCATCTCTGCTGAGACTCAGGGCTCAACTGGCATATAAACAGACCAAAGATTTAAGTCTCTGGGACACATATTTAACAGGTATAGTGCTAATTATAGGTTCAAATAAAAAGTGTAGAAGACGCATGTGTAGGGAAATTATAAATGAGTCTAACTCTATACACTGGGGAAACAGGTTATCATATATTTCAAGGTTAAGACCCTAGGACAGAGTGCTGATTTCATGGGGTTGTGTGTCTTGCCTATAGTGTCCATATGTCTCTAGAGCCCTTGGGAGCAGCCTTGTTTGAGGCTTTGTTTACTGTGCAGTCAGTGAGATCCTCCTAAGACATGCATAAGCGTAACCTCTGGAATGACGTCCTTACTCAATTTGAAATCTCTTAGTCATAAAAACTCTTTTGTATTTAATTTTCCCCCCTTTTATTCAAGGTCTTTTTCCAAATGCATCACTGGTTGGAGCTTGGTTTTAATACATTGTTGCCAGGGAGGCTTATCCCCAGGAGTCGTGTCCCACGCTAGGAGGAAAGTAGTGAGGTTATTGGCTGAGTTTGGCCTAGAGAGAGGCCACAGTTGAGTATCAAGGAGGTTTTCATGAAGTAACTCTTAGACAATAGATATTATTAGGCTAAGTTTCCATTTTACAGGAATATGGTTCATAAGTACAAGCATTAATATCAAGGGCTTGGTTTATTTGTCTGTTTTCTTTTATTAGGCACGGCCTATGTACTCTAAAGAGTCTTGCCACTCTATTAGAGAACATAGTAGGACTCCCCAGGATGGGAATATAATATATTGTTAGTTATTGTGTGAGTCTCCACCCACTCCCTATGACTACACGATAATACCCTTGACCACATGAACACATTCATATTCCTTAAGCCTTTCCCAGATGCACCCTTCCCCACACATTCCCCCACAACCAACAACCTGCACCAGTGTCCCTCCCCTGACATAGTTGCCGAAGAACACTCCCCAGTGTTTCAATCTACCAATCCTCCTCCCATCTCTATGGATAGTCCACCCCATAGAGTGAGTCTCCAACCCCTCTCACACTTACACTTCAGCATCATCAAGTCCATTCACATCACCGCGCCATCATCACCCCCATGCACTGCCAAACCTCCCCCATCCACCTTATCATAGATATTGCCCGGATTGACTATCAGATAACCACTCTCTATACCTTTTCTGTGTCTTGGTAACCTATCTTCCAGACTCTACATCTGTGCATCTGTTGAATATCCTTAGTTAATATTAATGAGATCATGCAATATTTGCCCTTTAGTTACTGATTTACTTCACTCCACATAAGGTCTTACAGATTTATCCATGTTGTCAAATGCATGATTACTTCATTCCTTCTTTCAGCTGACTAATAGCCCATCGTATATATATACCACATTTTGTTTATCCATTCATAGGTTGATGGACACTTGAGTTGCTTCCAGCTGTTGGCAATTATGAATAATGCCACAATGAACATTGGTGTGCATATATCTGTTTGCATCCTTTCTTTCAATACTTCTGGTTATATTCCTAGCAGTGGGATTGCTGGATCATATGAAAATTCTATACTTAGCTTTCCTAAGGAACCATCAAATTGTATTCCATAATGGCTCCACCTTTCTACACTCCCTTCACCAGTGGATGAGTCTTCCTGTTTCTCCACATCCTCTCCAACACTTGTAGTTTCCTGTTTTTTTTAGTAGTAGCCAGTCAAATAGGTGTAAGAAGATATCTGTAGTTTTTGATTTTCAGTTCTCTAATAGCCAGTGATGCTGAGCATCTTTTCATGTGCTTTTCACACAATTATATTTCCCCTTTGGAAAAGTGTCTATTCAAATATCTTGCCCATTTTTAAAATGGGTAATGTTTCTTTTTATTTTTGAGATATTATATTTCTTTATATGTACTGAATATTAGGCCCTTATCAGATAGGTGGTTCCCAAATATTTTCTCCCATTGAGTGGGCTGCCTTTTCACTTTCTTGACAAATTCCTTTGAAGCGCAAAAGTTTTTAATTTTGAGGAGGTCTCATTTGTCTATTTTTTTTCTTTCAGTTCTTATGCTTTGGGTGCAAAGGGTATGAAACCATTTCCTACAACCAGATCTTGTAAATGCTTCCCTACATTATCTTCTAGGAGATTTATGGCCTTGGCTCTTATAGTTAGGTCTTTGATCCATATTGAGTTAATTTTTGTATAGGACATTAGATTGTGATCCTCTTTCATTCTTTTGGATATGCATATCTAGTTCTCCAAGCACAATGTGTTGAAGAGACTATTTTGTCCAACTGAATAGGCTTGGTGGTCTTGTCAAATATCAGTGGGCTAAATATGCATGAGTTTATATCTGAACTCTCAATTTGGTGCCATTGCTCAGTATGTCTATCCTTGTGTCAATACTGTGCAGTTTTGACCACTGTAACTTTGTCTTATGCTCTAAAGTCAGGTAGTGTGTTTCATCCAATTTTGTTTTTCCTTTTCAAGATGTTGTTGGCTATTTGGGGTCCCTCATCCTTCAAAATGGATTTGATAATTGGCTTTTCCATTTCAGCAAAAAATGCTGTTGGAACTTTAATTAGGATTGTAAATCAATTGTGATAAGAAAGACGTGTGAATGGTATTTAGTCTTTCAATCCATGAACATGGAATATTCTTCCATTTATTTAGGACTTCTTTGATTTCTTTCAGCAGTGCTGTGTAGTTTTCTGTGTATAAGTCTTTTACATTCTTATTTAAGTTTATTCCTAGATATTTGATTCTTTTAGCTGCTACTGTAAATGTTATTTTTTCTTGATTTCTGCCTCAGGCTGCTCGTTATTAGTGTAAAGAAATGCTAGTGATTTTTGCATGTTGCTCTTATATCCTACCACTTTACTGAACTCGTTAATCAGCTTTAGAAGCTTTGTTGTAGATTTTTCAGGACTTTTTATTCATAAAACAATGTCATGTGCAAATAGCGAATGTTTTACTTCTTTTCCAATTTGGATGCCTTTTATTTCTTTTTCTTGCCTTCGTGCTAGAGCAAGTATTTCTAATACAATGTTAAATAAGTATTGTGACAATGGGCATCTTAGTCTTTTCCAGATCTTAGGGAAACCATTTATCCTTTCACTATTGAGTACAATGTTAACTGTGGGCTTTTCATTTATACCCTCTATTGTGTTGAGGAAGTTTCCTACTAATCCTATCTTTTGAAGTGTTTTTATCAAAGAAAAAAAAAAAAAGATGATCATATGATTTTTTTTCCCTTCACTCTGTTAATATGGTGTATTACATTAATTGATTTTCTTATGTTGAGCCATCCTTGCATACCTGGAGTAAAACTCACTAGATCCTGGTGTATAATTTCTTTGACATGTTGTTGGATTTGAGTAACAAGTATTTTGTTGAGGATTTTTGCATCTAAGTTCATTTGAGACATAAGTCTGTAGTTTTCTTTTCTTGTGACATCTTTATATGGCTTTGGTATTAGAATGATGTTGGCATCATAGAACAAGTTAGGTAATGGTCCCTCCTCTTCAAATTTTGGAAAAGTTTGAGCAGAATTGGTATTAGTTCTTTCCAGAATGATTGGTAGACTTCACCTGTGAAGCCATCTGGTCCTGGGCTTTTCTTCTTTGGGAGGATTTTGATGACTAGTTCAATCTTACTACTTGTAATTTATCTAAGTTCTTCTATTTCTTCTTTTTCAATGTAGGTTGTCTGTGTGTTTCTAGAAATTTGTCCATTTCATTTAAATTGCCCATCTTGTTGACATACAATTTTTCAAAGTAATCCCTTATGATACTCCTTATTTCTGTGGGGTCAGTGGTGATATCATCTCTCTCATTTCTGATTTTATTCATTTGCATCTTCTTTCTTTTTTTCTTTGTTAGTCTAGCTAAGGGTTTGTATATTAAGATAAGAATGTTATCTTTCAAGTGTATTAATCACATGATCCCTTTAAATCTGGGCTTATAGGTAAAAAACAAGAAGTCAGAAACTTGAACCATGAGAAAGATTTGATACACTATTGCTGGCTTAAAGATGGAATGGGCCAGATTAAAAGGTGGCTGGTGAAAGCCTACTCATGTCCCAATAAACAACTAGAAGGATATGGGAACCTCAGCCCAACAGCCTTAAGGAGCTGGATTATTTTAACAACAAAAAAAAGTGAACTCAGAAGCAGATTTTATCCCAGAGCCTCCAGACAGGAAATCAGCCCTTCCAACATCTTAATTTCATCCTTATAGCATCCTGAACAGAGAATCCAATCATTCCATGATGGATTTCTGACCTACAAAACTGTGAAATAATAAATGGGTATTGCTTTATACAGCAAAGTGTGTGGTAATTTGTTATGCATCAACAGAATATTAATACAATACATATCCATACATATTGAAAGAATATTTCCACACAAATTTCATAAATTGCATGAAATTCTAAATGAAAATTAAAGCATATATTTTCCATAGTACTTAAAATTAATTCTAAATTATAGAGGGAAGATAAAGGAACAGGCAAAATAATTGGAAGAAAAATTCTGCAATTTATCATGAATTATTGTAAAGCTGTAATAAATAAAATTGTTGAATTAGCGCAATAGACTAATATATCAATGCAGTACAGCAAAAGCCCCCAATTTTATATATCCAGATCCAGAATAAATATAAATGGGAAAAGTGTCAACTATAAAGTAAACAGTATTGAGACAAGTGGATTTTCATATTGACAAAATAAAATCAAGTTCCAATATCATATCACCAACAAGAATAAGTTCTAAATGTTTTAACTATTTGGATTTCAAAAAGAAATCTGTATAACCATTAGTAAAAATTATACAAACTTTAAAACCTCCTTGGAACTGGAAAGTATTGTCTAAAGGCACTCTTTTTTCTTCCCAAAATATTCAAACTCCAAGAAAACACCTTGTTAAATCTATATTAAAATTGCAATTTGCAGAGAGGAAGAAGACATGCTTAAAAATGTATGCATATCAATTAGACAACTGCACATAAAATAATGAGAGACCACTTTTCACATATAAGATTGACAAAAAAATGCCAGCAGTTCATAATGATTAATTCTGGGACTCTGCTAATAGAAGGGTACATTGTACATTTAGGGCTACTTTCTAGCAAAATTAAAAGTGATCAGATCCCATGATCCAGTCATTTCTTTCCTAAATGTATAACATAGATAAACTTTCACATACTCTCATCCTATATTCAAGGGTAGTCATTGCAGTATATATTTCTCATATAAAAATGTATAAATAATCCAAACATTACTAGAGAAATGAATAATAGAATATTATATATTTATTAAATGGAATGTTACACAGCACTTAAGAATAACTTAGATCTGCATGAATCAACAGAGATATGTCTCCAAAATAATGTGGTAAATGAAGAAAACAGAGTTAGAGCTATTAGGATAAATGTCTGATCTTAGGACTGGTTCAGGATATATACAATATGAGCCTATTCCATCATGTAATGCCAGAAAGAAAGGAAAGGAGGGAGGGAGGGAAGGAAGGAGGGAAAAAATGAAAACCCACATTGATGAGGCTATGTTAAAGGGACACAGATGCCAACTGAAAGAGCTCTCAGTGGCCAAAGATGGAACAAATAAATGTCATGTTGATAGTATGCACCCTTGCTTGATATGATGTGATGAAAATGACACTTTACCTCTGTGGTTTTTCTCCCCAAAACCCTCAAACTCAGTCCCCGGTATAATTAAAAGAAAAACATCAGACAAATCTCAATACAGGGACATTCTACAAAATATCAACTGTTTATCCTCAAAACTGTCAAGGTCATCAGTAACAAGAAAAGTCTGAGAAACTGTCACATCCAAGAGGAACTAAAGGAGACATAACAAGTTAATATGATGTGGTATCCTGGATGGGATCCTGTGATAGAAAAAGGACTTTAGGTAAAAGCGAAGAAAATCTGAATGAAATATGGACTTTAGTTAATAATAATGTATCTTTATTGGCTCATTAATTGCCACAAATGTACCACAGTAATAAAAGATGTTAATAACAGAAGAAACTGTGTTTGTGGTTTATGGAAACTCTCTGTACTATATTCTCAGTCATTCTGTAAATTTAAAGCTTCTCAAAAATATATAAAGTTTATTGAAAATAGCAAAAAAGCAGAGCTAATTGAATAATGTTTCCGTTTTAAGAGAACAAAAAAATGATAAAGTTTAACAAATGTTAATTTTGGGGTGTACTGTATATATTATCACATTTTCTATTGTTATATTTTGTGCCTTTGTGGTTTTTAACACTGAAATTTTTTTTTTTAAAATCAAGTACACAAGTAAAGAATAAAAAACTCTGCCAAATATTCTGTGATTAGATAAGTTTGGAAAATCACTGACATAGATCATCTAGAATTACTGATGATTATGTTTATGTTACAGTTTTTGTTTTTTCTCTTCTTTCCCCTTCTCACACACAAGTACTTTAATTGCAGTAGGGATTCAAACAACTTTATTTCATATTTAGCTTTAGAAGTAATAGTTATAACATTGGCAAATAGAGATATGCTGCCATGTCATTGCTTTGCAGAATCTTTACAGAAAAATGCATCAGCTTATAATAAGCTCCCTCAAACAAGACAACAGAGACTTCAGGCTTTGATCCTATATGCTAAGAGGTAATTTTTGTTTATAAAAATACTTCAAACAGCTGAAAACCTACTGCTTATAATACATTGATTTGAAAATAATATTAGCATGTGTTGATGCTAGATTATAGATAATCTGCCTAATTTCCTCTGCTTTGTCTGCACAGGGGTCGAGACTGTACACCCAGAAGTGTAGAAGGAGTAAAAGAGCTCTTTGTTCTCGTCCTCTACTCCTTGATCAAACTCACTTTGCACATTTGTACATAGGGACAGAGAGAACTGCGCCGTGGTTAATGGACAGCCCATGTGGTTTTCTAAAAGGTTCTGAAAGCCTTTTCAAAAAACGACAGCAGCAGGGTGCCTAGCATTTTGTAAAAAATAAAAAAAATAAGTTGGCTACAGAATAAAGAGAAGGGAGGGGAACAAACAGGGAGAACAAAAATCTGGTTATCCAGACACTGAAGGGACAATTCTGTAAAATGAAAATGTCTGAATTATTTAAAACTGCCCTAAGTGGATGTGACAGGTAATTACTAATGACATTCTTGTGACTATGACCCTATGGGAAATATGGCTAAACTCATGCAGGTCATTTGTCGAAAAACATCTGGTAAAAGATCATTGTTTTCTGATGAAGTCAGAAAATAATATTAATGAAAAGCCAAAAGGATGAATGCTTCACTACCTTACAAAAACATGACAACAGACTGGCCCTCTAAATGTGGAATTTACTTCACTTGTTCAACACCATCTTGCTCTGCTTTGGTCTTGGTGAGAAATTAGTTTCAAGAACACAAGAGAAAAAGTCTATTTTCTAAAGCAAAGTTTGATGCATGTATTTGATCTTAGAGGAAAACATATCTTTACAACCGTGATTCATAACTTATTTTTGAATGGTGGCGGGCCTATTTTAGAATGTGATGAAAGATAAGGTAGCTTTCTCTGATATCCATAAGATGCATGCATATACCGACCTTCAGCATTTCACGAACAGAATTACAGGAGCATGTGTACCCTGAAGGCTAGCATTGAACACGTTAAGAGCTAATGATATTTTTAAGCATTTAAAATCTGAAAACTATTGCAGGCTATTAATATTTTTATAATGATATAAGTGTTTCTTCAACCTTAAATAAGAACAATTGTGAAAACAAGCACAATGATGCATATTGTCTAAAAATCTGCATAAAACATTTAGACACAAAATAAACAGATTTAGCATTTAAAAGGTAGGAAAATATTGGTTTGGTGATGGCAAACAATAAATTGTACTGAAAACTTCAAAATGTGGCAAAGAAACTGTTATTAGGAGAAAACATTTTTCACCCTGAAATTGGACGTGAATGGGAGCAAAGAGTTTACTAAATAATTTATAAATATAATCAAGGAAATACATGTATGTATATTTTAAATAGCTTCAAGAAACATATGTATATCAGATATTTAATATACCTGTTATCAGAAAAGAAGAAAAATCTCTGAATTCTTTTCAAGAGTTCACAGCAATAGAAAAAGCAAATTTATGATTTAAAGAAGTAGAAGATTATGGAGACAAAGCAGTAATTTGATGTCAACACCAGTCTTCTTAGGCATATGTTTATGCTTATAATTATTTATTTCACTCTGAAATGTGTTGATTGGTTCAAACACTGGAAATTCATTTACTTATTATTCAGCAGGAATTTATAAAGCTCTTTATATGCTACTAAATGCCAGGTACTAAGGTAGACAATGGGATTGCAGTTGGAAACAAGAAAGGTGAGGTCTTTTTCCTCACAGAACTTGCAGTTCCATATTGGAAGAGGAACTGGAGAGGGGAATCTGTTCGAGAGACCCTGTCTTTCAAGACTGATCTCACACCACTTCTCCACTGCTCTCAAGCCTACACATATACTAGCCTTTTTTTAGGTCCTCTATTTCTTACCTTTCGAGCTTTCTATTTGGTGTCCCTGCAAAGCTCTTCCTACATCCATCACCACCCCAACACCGCCCCTAGCCCCTGTCTCCAACAGTTTATTCAGGTCTCATTTTATGTTGTTTCCTCAAGGTTGCATGAGCTTTTATAACACCCTAAACTTCTCTTTAATACTCTTCACACTTCAAATTTTTGTGGAAAATATGTGTTTCTTACTAAACCCTGTGTTCCATAATGGCATGGATCCCAGAGCCCAGCAAGATTGCTGGGGGACAGTAGGTGGTTCATAAAGATGTACAGAATGAATAAATGAAAATATGAATAAATTAATGATTGTCTAATGCATTACTGAGTTATTATAATTTGCAGCAGCTTCAAGTGCCAAGCACAGAGGACAAGACCTATAAAAGGAACACAGAGCTCTGCTGCTCCTGGTAGATGTCATTGTCATGAAAGGCAACAACTGGTTTGCAGCTACATATTGGAAATCAGAGAAGGTGTGCTTTCTTGAGACCCGCACATCATCCATCCATCCATCATCGATTGATTTACATGTGAATGAAATATATTGCATGTCCAAGGAAGACTAAGACTTTGCTGCATGCCTGTGTTTTCATAAGTTTCACTGTCACACAATATAGTGTCTGGCATATAGCAGAACTTTAATAAATAATTGTTACGTGGATGAACGAATGCACCTATTTAGAGCCACAGAACTGAATAAAAAGTAAAAATTCCAAGATCCAGGGAACAGGGATTCTAAGTCTATACCCTCAAATATGAATGTTTCAGTACAAAATACCCATGTTGAATATTTATATTTTGGAAGCAGAATACATTTTAGAAATTAGTCTTTCTGTTCCTTTCATTAGATGTCTTCATTAGATGATTTGTTTCTAAGTTTAAAACCATCAAAAATATAGCATAAATGAGAAGAAGCAATATAGAAGCACACATTTGTAAACATTTAAAATCAAAACAGAAAAACAGTCATCATCTGTTCCTTTCTCATACCTTAATTTGATATGCAAATTGGTATGGCTTGTGCACATATCTAAATTTTACCTGGCAATTTGCTAATTCATTTTACATAACATAACAGCCAGACACAGACATTTACACACAAAATTTTACAGATCAATTTAAAATTTCTAATATTTTATTAGCAGATGTTAAAAGTATGATGATCTTTAATACTCCACGGTAACTAACCATTTTACTGTAAAATGCTCCCTAATCTTTTTCTTGATTACATGTTTGATTTTATTCTGACAGAATGACTTCATTTTCCTTTTATCTATTTTATATACAAGAGATTAAAAGCCTAATTTAATAACAATGAGCTATTTTTATAGAAGAGAAAGAAAAACAAAATAACTTTCTGAATATGAAGTCTACTTTCCTGAATTCATCCTTCATGAATAAACTAATTAATAGCTCCAAGCAGCATATTAATGTAAAGAATTAATGGATATTTACTGAATATCACATGTGGTTATAAAGCAGAACTGGGGGGAAATATAGTCCCAACTTCCTCAAGAAAAAGTTTATTTAATTATACTAGTTATTTTATCTGTTGCTCCATATGAGCTTTCTTTTTTCATCCTAGAATGATTCATATATAGTAATATTGTTTTCCTTATCTATTAAATGGGTTACTTACCTCATAAGAATTATGGGAAGATAATTCAAGAGTTTGCATATATGAACTGTTGAGACAACTTAGGTGCATAATTCAAACATCATTTGCTATCGTATGGCTTTATAAATTTTTGTAACAAAGAAGAGTCATCGACTGTAGGGAACGGAATTTAAAAGGAAATTGCTGGAGTCGCCTTCTTTAAAAAGAAGGAAAAGTCGTGCCTAGCAAGTTATGATGTATCTTTATAAATGACCATATGTACAAAAAAATGAAAAAAGAAAGAGAGAAATTGGTCCCATATTGCTTTTAGCTGTACTTGAATCCAGAATAGCAGGAAATGTCAGTCGCAATTCTGTCTGCTTGTCCCTTGTGTTCAGGCTCTAAGCATGTGCAGCTGCCATGTGCTCTTCAGTTGACCCAGGAACTGGTGAGATCTCAATGGTACTGGCTGAAATAGCTGGGCTGCTGGAAAAGGGGAACTACTTCAGCAACGTGAGACTTTCTCAAGCAATTTTCTTAAGCTGTCCTTATCCCTACTTTCTTTTCTGTCAATTGGATTGCATCCATAATAACTTCCTAATAAATTTGTTAAAATTCATTTAGATAATGATTTAAATGTGGTCAACACAGTGTATGGATCAAGGTAATCACTTGATGCAATTTCGCTTGCATTAGCAATTGTATTTATAGTGTCAAAAACCTGCAGCAGAGAGTGCGAAACATGCATGGACGACTTTGCTCATATCTGCATGGCAAGGGAGAGAGAGTAGGACTAAGTACCTTGAAATAAAGGGCAACAACATTTTTTTTTAACAAATCAATTTTATTGATACATATTAATACAGCATAAATCCACTCAAAGTGTACAATCAATGGTATTTGGTATAATCACATAGCTGTGTGTTCATCACCCCAATCATTCCCAGACCATTTTCATTATTCCAGTAATAATAATAATAATAAAAAAAACCAAACAAACAAAACTCATCACCTCTCAATCTCTCTATGCTGCCCCTGCTGCACATAGTTGCTATTCTGTTTCCTTCTCTCTAGTTTGTTTGTATTTATATTTTGTAAAGAGTCATATATGCAATATCACACATATTTGCATTTTACATTTGTATTCATTTCACTATGCTATACAGTCCCATGTTGCATTTTTTAGCTTTCCTTCTAGTAATATACATGGCCTTAGACTTTTCTTTTCAACCACTCTCATAACCACATAATAGCTCTGCTAGTTACAAACACCATGATGTGCTCTTGCCATTTCAATTCATTTCCAAAGATTTACAAACACATTTTAACCAATTTTACACAGATTAACCTTCAGCTTTCCATTCTCTACCCTCCTTCTGTTTTCTGGTGACCTATATTCTAATTATTAATTCCATGAATTACGTAATATATTTAGTTTATAATAGCACAATCATATAGTATTCGCGCAATTATCCTTTTGTGTCAGGCTTGCTTCACTCAACATAATGTCGTCCGTGTTCATCCATGTTGTCATGTGCTTCACCACTTCATTTCTTCTTACCACTGCATAATATTCCATTGTGTGAATACACCACAATTTGTTATTCATTCATTGGTTGATGAACACCTGACTTATTTCCAACTTTTGTCAATCATGAATAACGCCGCTATGAACATCGGTGTGCAGATGTCTGTTCGAGTCTCTGCTCTCAGTTCTTCTGGGTATATACCTAGTAATGGTATTGTCAGGTCCCATGGCAAGTCTATATTCTGCTTCCCTAGGGACTGCCAAACAGTCCTCCACAGTGGCTGTACCATTCTACATTCTCACCAACAGTGAATAAGTGTTCCTATCTCTCCACATCCTCTCCAACATTTACAGTTTTCCTACTTTTTAATGGTGTCCAGTCTAATAGGTGTGAAATGATATATCATTGTAGTTTTGATTTGCATTTCCCTAATCGCCAGTAATGTTGAATATTTTTCATGTGTTTCTTCACCGTTTGTATTTCTTCTTTTGACAGTTGTCTTTTCAAGTCTTTGGCCCATTTTTTAATCAGGTAATTTGTCTTTTTATTGTTGAGTTGTAAGATCTCCTTATATATCATGGATATTAAACCCTTATTAGATATGTGATTGCTAAATATTTTCTCCCATTGAGTCAGTTGCCTTTTCACCCTTTTGAAAAAGTCCTCTGAGGTGTAAAAGCATTTAATTTTGAGGAGATTCCATTTATCATTTTTTCTTTTGTTGTTCCTGCTTTAGGTTAAAGTTTAAGAATCTACCACCTACAACAAGATCTTAAAGATGTTTTCCTACATTTTCTTCTAAGAGTTTTATGGTTGTCACTTTTCTACTTAGGTCCTTGATCCAATTTGAGTTAATTTTTGTATAAGGTGTGAGATGAGGTCCTCTTTCTTTCTTTTGGATGTGGCTATCCATTTCTCCCAGCACCATTTGCTGAATGTTCTGGCCCAGCTGGGAGGGCTTGGCAGCCTAGGACTGCAGCTTTTTAAGGCCAGGGAGTGGGTTAGAGCATGGCTTTCATGGGTGAGGCTGGGGTGCAGGATGGTGATCACCGGGGTGGGTGAGTGATTTACTGAGCATGCAGTTAGCACCCCTTGGTTTGGAATGCTTTCCTTTGTGATTATGGCACTGGTAGTCTAGAAGGGAGAGATGAGGAAAGACATAAGGAGCTACCTGGTTAGGAGACCCTCAGATCTCTGGATAGTATAGGGCTGGGTGAGAGGGAGGCCAGGGGAGATGCCCGTCTACAGTTTAGTCAAGGAGAAGGTAAGTTTAGGCCATCTTGGTCAGTATCTGTATTATGTGCATCGTGTAGGCCTTCTATGTATTTATATCTGTCTGAGAAAATTGCTTATTTACACGTTAATATTGCTTGTGCATACAGTGTCTTATTCCTGGGATCATGTTAGAGGAAACATTATCCTGTTACAGGTGGGTATAGGGCTGGCTAGTTGATTCTTCATAAAGTGAACTACCAAATATTGATATGCAACCACTCTTTCTCTTCCCTAACTCATGTAAGTAAAAATGATACTTGAAGAGTACTCATGCCTTTATGCATAACCAAGAGGTAACCATGATTAATTGTAATATTTCAATTTCAGAAAAAGAAAATCCAATATTCCCTTCCACCCAAATATCACTGATATTGCCCTGATTTCTGCTAACGATCTCTTGTTCTGAATCATCAGCTTCTGCTGAATGTGTGACTTCACTCATGGCTCATCATCACAGGCTGGTCTCACCTTTCCTTTCCCCAAAGACTAAAACAAGGAACAAATATCCTTTTACTTTGATATTCCATAACAATTACTCACAAAAGGTAGTTCTGTACTGCAGATATTTCCTGAAAGTGTAGGAGTAACACAGAAGATTCTAGCCTAAGACAGCATGCAATTTAACAAGAGATGCTTGTCAGCATTCTCATCCTCCCATCTCCAGCCTCCTCCACCTTCTCTCTCTCTCTCAAGTTTTTTCTAAGTGTAAGAGAAGGAGTAGAAAACAGGAACTTGCTAGGTGCATATAAGGAAAAGGGAAATCAGGAATTTACTTTGTGACTCAAGAGAGTTTCTCAGTAATAGGCAACAAATGCACAGCTACATTGATGTGAATTATGAGTGAGATAACATAGTTAAAACTAAAATATCTTCCATTAGTTAAATCTAAAATTAAGGCTGCAGTGTAACATAGATCACATCGCTGCTTTTGGGTCTCTTTCAGCCCCTCCCTTTTTACCAATCTTGGGGAGGAAGGGCGACAACTGCTCTAATTCCTGCTCTAATTCCTGCTGAATTAGGGCACTATGTAGGGGCTTGTTGGACAAATTGTAGTCCCATCTGGTGGAGAAACTGATGGCTGGACATTCCTTTTTCTGGATCAATACTCTGGAGAGGCTGGTATATTACAAAGTGTCCAGTAGCCTACGGTCACTTAGAAACAAAAGAGGCAATTTGTTTTAAGATAATTGGGCCAAAGAGCAAGAAGAGAATAATAGTTATTATAGAGCCAACCAAACTCATTAACCAGTTGGGTTAATTTGGATGAGGCTGTGGTGAGAGGAAGAATTTTGACTGGGGGCCTCAAGCAGAATCCAAAGATCTAAGTTAGCTAGCATCTGAATTTCCAGAGACACAGGGCCAATAAGGATGCCAAATTAAGTATTTGCTATTCCAGGGTGTTTCTCAGAGCATCTTGGGTGCTTTGTGATAAGCAACTTAATCCTGTCTGGCAGTTCATGGATTACTCACAGTTCTGCCATGGACCAGCTCACACTGGCTTGCAATGCAAGGAAGGTGTGTCTCCACTCTGGAATGCCTGTCATTTCATGCTCGTGTGGTGGATCCACGGTGCAATTCCCTGAACTTGAGAGAGGAGTGAGTGACAGGAAACACTAGTGGGGCCCAGTCTGCTTGGGGCTGAGGTGACAGTAAGGATGAGTGGTTTTCCAGACGTGGAGCCATTTCCAGTCTCCTAGCTCAACATCATGCAGCAGGTGTCTGTAGGGGCATTTAAGATGGTTAAAGGCAAACTTTTAGATTTCATTCATGGCTGCATCTAAAGATCTAATATATTGGATAGTAGCTACTTCAGAACTAGCATGCATGTTGCCTTTATATTTATTTATCTTTAAGAAATGGCCTTCCATGAGTCATTTCATAAAGACTTAAGCCAGTTCTTACTCTCAGCAGGGCAGTGGGCAAGGCTTGATCCCACTTGATGTGAGTCCCCAAACAAATTCTAGCCATGGTTTCTTTCAAGGTTCAATTGCTTCAATCAGTCTTTCCACTAGATTAAGGTCTCCAGAGAGAATGCAAGTGCTAATCTATATCTAAGAGTCCAGATATGTCTATAGTTACCTTAGAGATAAAAGCTGCACTTTTATCACTTTGTATGGAAATAAAAAGTCCAAACTTCAGAATGATTTCTTTAAGTAAAATTCTTAGCAATTCTTGAGCTTTTTCTGATCAGCAAGGAAAGGCTTCTACCCATCCAGTGAAGGTGTGTACAAAAACTAGGAACTATTTCAAATTTCCTGGAGCTTGGGGCATTACAGTGAAGTCAAATTAACTAATCCTCTCCCCCTCCCAGACCCTGGTATTGTATTCCCTTGTTTAAAGTCAAAGGATTAGTCTGGGGGTTAACTTTGGCATCAGTGACACATTGGGCATTCACAGCTTGAATGATTCTTTGAAAGTTAGGACCAACTAGAAATGTGGACATCTGCTATGACATTGTCTCTTTCCCATAATGTGTTTGCTTGTGAAAGTGCAAGACAATAGGTTTGACTAAGTTCTTGGGGAGGAGGATTTTACTAGGCTCATCAAAATCGGTACTTTTTTTGGTCAGCCATTCCTCTGCTCTTTGTACATCTTTTTTTTTGGTATACTTGGGCTTCTCAAAGGGATGAAGTTAAGTTCAACAGTAGGGTACATTATCAGCAAGGGTAAAACCTGAACTGGCTTTAGGGGCTGCCTGGCAGCTACTTTTGCCACTTGGTCAGCCAAATGATTGTCTTTAGCTTCACTGATGTGATTGCTTTTACATCAATGGACTCTGCAATGGACTGCTGTCAATTATTGGGAAGGATAGCTACGTCCAACAATTTAAGAATTGAGTCAACATGTTTTATGTCCTTATTGGAAGAAGTGAGTAACCCCCGTTCCTTCTATAAGGCCCACGTGCATGTAATACTTGAAAGGTGACTTTCTTTCCCATGCCAGTCGTAGGCTCATATCAGAGCGCTCAGCTCCACTCATTGTGCTGATGGTCCAGGAGGCAGAGTCTCAGCTCCTAGTGTTTCTCTGAGGGTGACAATAGCACACCAGGCATGCCGCCTTCCATAGTCCTAAAACTGCTACTATATGTAAAAAGTTCTAGATCTGGGTCCAGGAGCGGCACGTCTGTGAATCCTGGTTTACTGGAATATACCTCATCCGTTAGCTTTATACAATCATGTCTTAGGAGATAACCGTTCAATTTCATAGTTAGGACCCGGAATGAGAGAGGCTGGGTATATCTCAGCCACTACCTTCAATTCAACATTAGGATCGTATAACCATGCAGGCTGGTATTGTTTAATCTTCCCATGGTGAACCAATGCCCCACCCCCTCGTTTTGTTCTAACAATGCTAAAATATAGTGAAGAGTAAAGATCATTGAGAGCTACCCAAAGGTAAACTTCTCAGTTTCTCGCAAAAGATCAGAGGCGGCTGCCACAGCCCTTAGGTGAACTGGCAGCTCCTTGGCCACTGGATCTAACTGCTTAGACAAATAAGCCACTGGTCAAGTATTGCCTCCAATAGGTTGAGTTAGGGCTTCTAGTGCAACTCCTTGGTGTTCATGCACAAACAAATGGAATTTTTCATACGGTCAGGCAGTCCCAAAGATAAAGCAGTAAGTAAATTTGCTTAAGGTTCTGAAAAGTGGAGTCCTGACCAGGGGCTCTTTCTAATTTCATTTAAGGGCTTCCTGTAGCATCTTGGCTATAAATCCAAAAAATGGTATATACAACTACAGTAAACAGCCATGCCTAGAAACCCTCTTTGATCTTAAGTTCTGACACTGGCCTAAGGCCTCTTTTCAACTGGCAAAAGGGCCTGTTCAAAGCCAAGATGTTTAACATGGGTTTGTGTAATCTGGGCCTTCTTTTCTGATACTTTCTATCTCTTCTCAGCTAATCTCTTAAGCATTATTACCGTGTTTTCATTTGAGGCTTCCTGAGTTTTACTGCCAATGAGTATATCATCTACATATTAGGGGAAGAGTCCTTCTTGGAGCTGCACACTCTAAATCTTTGCATAGGGTTTGCCCAAAAAGGGTTGGGGCATTTTTTAAAACCTTGTGGCAGCACAGTCCAAAAATACTGTTGCTGCATCTCAGTTTTGGGCTCTTCTCATTCAAAAGCAAAGAGTTTTTGTGATTTCTTCTCTAATGGGATGCAGTAAAAGGCATCTTTTAAATCCGAGACTGTGAACCAGGTGTAAACATCAGTAATTTTAACAAAGAGTGTGCACAGACTGGGTACCCCGGTGGATGTTCTCAACTACCCGACTGATAGTTCTCAAATCTTATACAAACTTATATTTTCGGGTGCCAGATTTAGGCACTGGCAGAAGAGGGCTATGGAAGTCTTTTGCACAGGTTTATTTTCCATTTGTATGAGAGTCATGAGTTTATCCTTTTAAAATTATATTTTAACAGTCTTATTATAATATGTATTTACTTTGTCCTTTAAAGCTGTGTTTCCATCATAGAAGAAATTTGGCAGAATGAGTAATATGTGTGTAAGATGCAGATAAACGTTTTCTCTAAAGTCACTTTTTCTCAACATAAATCTAAGGTTCTCCCTTTCTGTTATTGGTCATTTAGGCTGGTTCTGTGCACTTATGTATCAAGCATTCCCCAATACATGGATGTGAAACAAAGATGTCCTAAACTTGTTCATTAACATAAAAAGCAGCATGGTACCTGGAATATTGTAGACTCTCAGTAAATGACTGACAGATAAATTACTTTGGTCCTTTTTCATATGTGTCTGACATGCATTTTATCTAAATCTGTCATCTTCTCCAAACTCAATTTTGATCGAACTTGATATTTGTACTTATTTTCTTCACCATTTGACTTTTTCCACTTATCTCTGAACTGACAGACCCTTTTTATATCTACCTACATAATGCTTTAAAGTATGTAGCTTCTACTTTGTCTGCACCGTTAATTAAGTAGTTTCAGGCACTGGCCTGCTGCTGGACTCATCTGTGTTTCAATCGTATGGGGAAGCCAGGTTTCTAGTATGTTAGGTCACCTTTAGAAACTTTTAAAAAATGCTTTTCTTTCTTTTTTCCTTGCCTCTTTCTTAGGATTGAGTATATGTGTGTGCAGGTGTGCATGTATTCAGGTATACAGCTTTTCAAGTTCTAGAATCTAATATAAATAGAGGCCCCTCTTTAAGAAAAAGAATATAAAATTAGGTACAAAGATGAACACTTTTTGTAAAATGAGAAGTGAACTCACAGCAATTACAGATTTAGACACCTATCAATTATCACAAACATCAAAAATCTATTAATGTTAATATTAGTACATTTTTGGGTCATATATACTTGAGTTGCATATTCATATGACAATGTTTTGGTATTATGTGCCACAGAAAAATGAGAAAGAATATTCAATCTTTCTTCTTGCTTAGATAATATAAAAATTTATTATTATTTGTAATGGATAAAATATGCAATTTCACACAAAGATGCACTATCTCTTTGTACTATTACAATTTGTGCCCTATAAACACGGTATATCTTATTACTTTTATTTTGCATTGCTTTTGTAAGAAATATGGCAGTATTCATGTATTGTGGGTTGTGGAGTAAATTTTTGTGGTCTTGCACAATTAGGGAATTCTGAGCAACTTTTCCTAAAACTTGGGACCTGGGCTCAATGATCAACGTTGGGAGTTGGTTAGGACTGATTCGATAGTGAAAGACCATCCAGAGAGATTTACATCCCAGAAGGTATGGGCTTACATTTCCTTTCCTGTACACAAGGAAAGATGCTTGGGTATGAAAGATAGACAAAGCAGGAGGACCCATGATCCTTCCCAAAACTCAGTTCCAAGGAAACCTTACAAGGGAGAAGTGATGGCTCCTTCTCTCTGCTATACAAAAAAACAAGATTCATTTTGGGGGGCTCCCTGCCTACAGTAGACCCCTTTACATGTAGAGTGGTATCTGATTCTCATCACATTAATGATAGAGAATGATGTGCTCTGTTCCAGAAAAATCATTGGCATTCAGGATAATATCAATAAATATAGATATTAAAAATTTAACATGTAGTTGTCAAGAGTTGAGCTGTGCTGCCTGTTATCAAAAGTAGCCATAAGATAGTAAGCCAAAATAAAAGTAAAGGAAAAGCAACAGTCAAGCATTTACTCACTCATTGCAGTGGCAGAAGCAGGAGGCTAACCCAGAGAGGAGCACCAGCTCCCCTGGTCCTTTTCCCCCGTGGAGGTGTCATCTCGCTGCCGATGGAGACCAGAAGAAAAGGCTTCTGCAGCTTTGTGAACTTGGGGACTGGGAGTGCTGGGGGGTGGGGGTGGAATTAGGAGTGGGAAGCACTGAGTACTGAGTCCAGACTGACTGGGGAATGTATTTTCAAGTTCTCCTCCTTGCCCACCAAAGAGGTCTCAGGAGAGGTGCCCGAGAAAGGCCTCAGGCTAGGACTGCAGACAAGCATAAGAAGAGTATAACTGGCCAGAGAGCGCAGAGCCCGTGCCTGACTGCAGCTCCATTTAGAGACCTCAATGCACTGACTGTGCACCAAATCTGACTTAGAGAGGGCAGCATTTCCCTGCGAAGCCTGCCGGAAAAGCCTTTGTCACTTCCTGTGGTCAGGTGTCACACATAGGATTTTGGCCAGGAGCCGGACTCCTCAATAGTATGTGGCAAATTACGGAAGAACTTCTACTCTGACAAGAAGTTCATAATAACCAGATCACCCACTCACAGTTGGAAGAATTAGACACAGATTACCTACTCTGTATTTCAAACCCTGTTTTTCCTCTCTTACCCATATACTTCTGGCATCAGGTCCATTGGGACACTTTCATATGCTGCCTGCACCCCTGCCTGTACGTTTTGATTCTTGTTCTTGGGTATATTGGCACAGTAAACAACTGGAGTATTCTAAAACCATTTCCACATTGCCAGCAATAACTATGATGCATATCATATACATTCCTCTTACACACACACACAAAGGCACACACACAAATAACCCATACCTAATTTTCCTTTACCTGGATCCTAAATTCATTACTTGTGGTCACTCCGGCAGAAGAGAAGCACAAAGGAGGAGGTGTCAAAATCGAATAAGACAACAATCTTAACCAGTGCAGGTTAAAGTATCCTATTTTATGACAATTTTACAGCACATACATGACAATGGAATTCACTTCTAAGGACAGTACCAGGGCTTTAGAAGGGACCCATGTAAGAGAGGGATATTGAAGATTAATCGCCATTATTTTCATATTAAAATTGCTTCTATGAGGATAAAGATAATGAATAAATATAAGTGGTAAGAGTATACTAAAGAACACTTGAGTGGATAAAGGAAAAGGATGATGAGATCGAAGCTTATTTGTAAGATGAGATGTGGGTGAATTTTCCAACATATTTTTGTAAAATGACTTTGGCCAAAAAGCCCTACTAAAAATGCTAAATCTGTAGAAAAAACAATATGAATAATTCAAAAGTAAATATTTTCAGAAACTGACTTTCACAGTTTAGAAACTTTTGTAAGAATATGTGTGAGTATGCCTTTTAACACAGTTTTGCAATATTTATAATGTCCTTATTCTTTAATTTCAAATTATTATGTTCTGCTTGGCAGTACTCTTTGTAAATTTTCCAAATTTACCTCACATTCTGTGTAAATTATTCAAAACCAAAGTGGCAAAAATCAACTGTTTCCAATGATTAGTGACAATTTCTATTTCCTATGTTGATTTTCCATTTTTAAAGTGATTTGTGTCCTCCTTTGGGGGTTGCAGGCATGGGTCAGTAGGTGAATCGCTGCAGGTACTGAGTTTGAAGGACCATCAGTACCCAGAGCGTTCACGCACAGGTCAGGAGGACTTCACTGCCCTCACACCAGGGACACTCTGGTGTGTATTAATATAAGCACCTGTTTTGTATTCCTGTCCAGCCGCCATCACAGTCCCCTCATGGACACTTAATTTTGAGTCTGATAGGTGTATCCTCCTCTGCCCTCTCTGCCCTAAGCTGTTCTTTCTTCCTGTACAACTTCCTTTCACCCACTTTTCTCTATTCTCCAAACTTCCTTCCCATAAGGTATTTTTGACTAAGTAGTCAAAGAGTCTGAATCAAATCATCAATATTTTTCTGCACGTCTTTCTAAACAGCTTCCATTTTCCCTCTAGTTCTGCCTCCTTTCTTTGTAATTATAATATACTGATGTTACATTCTTGCTAGAGTCTCCAATATAAATGGAATTTCCCTAAGTTCTAACATTTTTCTGTGCAGAGAAGCATGGGCTACAATAAAATATAAATTGGCTGGGGTAGTGTTTCTTGCCACAAGTTGTGCAGTGTAGAAATACATTTCTTATGGCTATTTGAGTTTTCACTTTTATTACTAGACATACTTTTTAATTTTCTAATTAATGATTATCAATGTTTGTCATACACTTATTTTACTAGGTATGATAGAAAGTTTAGATTTTTACATGTTGATGAAAATCCTATGTCTTACATCCTAACTGCAAAATTATCTTCTTTTATCTTTAACGGCAACTCTCCACACCCACACAAATAAGCCACATAATCTTGTTGCTTCTTCTGCGCCATGTGTTTCAGAAATCTCTGAATATTAGTTTTACCCCTATCTTCCTGTAAAGCTATGTTATTTTCAGATAATCAAGTTTATGAATTTTTTTGCAATCTGTATTTTCTTAAACCAGACATCCTCCAACTTTATTATATTATTTTATTAAAACAGAATGGAAAATAAATGAATATGATATTATAATAAACTTATGTCCATATTACTCTTAAGTGCCATAATCTTTATACACTGTCCATTTTGTTGTGAAAACTTATCTGTCACTCAGAAGAAAAAAATAACAGGGAATACAAGGCAAGGTCTATGTCCAGTGATAAATCTTCGTTTCCCTTAAAGCATTTGCTCCTCTCAAATATCTGCCTTTGAGCTGATCAGTTCGTAACTCTTCACCACTGAAGTGAGAAGAGTCACAAGAAACTTAATTGCACGACATGTGAATGATGCCGATAGGTCAGAGAAGAGGAAGCCACGTGAAATCCATTAACTTTACAAAAGCATCAGACTCTGCCAGAAAAAAAAAAATTCTAAAAACACATTTGCCAATTGTGCTCAGTTCTCAATGGGTTTCCTCTGAATCAGTGTTGCACAGTCACCATACAAACTGTGGAGAGAGTGCATTTAACAAGTGAAGGTGGCACACAGCAGAAAGCAACACTCGTGTCCTCTCCTTCCACTCTGTTGGTGGTGCTGATGATGGCTTCCTGCCTTTCTATGCTCACCCATAGCAGATCTCAGCACATGGGTGTGCTCAGCTCTCAGGACCCGCATCATATCCTTTAGCCTATTAACACCTTGCATTTCTCCTGATCTCATTCTTTTCACCCACTCAGAGAAGTGGCAACAGCAAGATAATAAAGAATAAGTTTGTCACATTTGTCTATAGTAGCTTCCTAGTTAAAGATCTTAAATCAAGCCTGGCTTAAGAGTGGGGATATAAAAGAAAAATGAGTAAGCTAGTAGAATGTGGCCATAGTTACAATTGAACATGATAATTTTGATACCAAATTATTTATTAGTGATGAACCAACTTAACTAGATGTGATTCTACTTCAGTAGAATATATCGCATGCTCTAATTATAGTCATAGTGATGTCACACATTATGTCTGTTAACACAAGGAGAAGAAAACTGGAATTATTTGTTCAACAAATATTTATTGAGCGCAGCCTTTTCCTGGGTATTCTAAACACTGGGGATTCTGTAAAGAACAAAATACTTAAACATTTCTGGCCCAGTGATGCTTATTTTCCAGTGTGTGTGTGTGTGTGTGTGTGCATGCTCTAGGTGGGGGGAATTCAAAACAGACAATAAACAAGATAAATGCATATACACATACATATATTAGATGGAGAGAAGTGTTATTTTAAAAAAGCAAAGCACTTTTCTAGCATAGAACTAGAAAGTATGAAACGGTGGGGGGTTTAGGGAAAGAGGCAATGTTTAAATTGGGCTTGAAGAAGATTTCTCTGAGAAGATGATATTTAAGTGAACGAAGCAAGGACGTGAATCACGGGCAGTGTGGAGCAAGTTGCTGTGCGGTGCGTCATGGGAACACAGACTCAAGCACAATCAGCAAATGACCACTTTATTACGTATACAGCACAAAGGGTCCAGAAGAGCAGGGGTAGAGGTTCCATCACCAGGGAGGCAAAACTGCTCGGTCAGAGTGGGTGGATGGCAGCTTCTCACGTCTCACTTTGTGAAACAGGGGAGAGACACCTGTGCTGTCTGCAGCCCTGCCACCCTGGCAAGCCACTAGTTCCCAGGTTCTAGGTGTGGTTAGACCTCTTCGTTAGACCTGACAGACATCTCTCCCAGGTTGCAGAATGGAAACACCCGCACACAGTAGAAAAGAGGTGGAGGTAGGCAAGCGCTGGGAGGTGGCCATTAGATGTGTCTATGATTTCCCAGCGGGTAGCTAGGTGAAAAGCATTCCAACTGTGGGAAATAGCAAGGTCAAGGATCTTGGTGTATTCCAAAGCCCCCGCCCCCACACAAAAAACCACACACACAAACAGTATACCTGAAGCAGAGAAGGAGGGCAGATATTAGCAAGATATGATTTCAGAAGGGAAATTATGACCATTGCAAGGTTTTGGCCTTTATCTTAAGTGAAAAGGAAAAAGTCACTGGAGAGTTTCATGCAAAGGAGTAGCCTGATCAAGCTTAAGTTTTAGTAAATTAATGTTTTCTTTTGAGGTACCGGGGCCAGGGGTTGAATCCAGGACCTCGTATGAGGGAAACCAGCTCTCAACCACTGAGCTACATCTGCTCCCCAAAAGTGGTTTTTTGCTTTTGTTTTATTTTTAGGAGGTATTGGGGATTGAACTTGGGACCTCATACATGGGAAGCAGGTGCTCAAACCACTGAGCTACACCTGCTCCCCTAAATTAATTTTGGTTTCAATGTTGAGAATGGACTGAAGGGGGACAAGAGAAGATGCAGAGAGAGCAGGATTTTTAGGAATATATGTGAGATATGATGTGATATTTGTGGTAGAGGAAATGAAAAGTTGTCAGGTACTCTGTGTTTGACCATATGCAGATGTGTGATGCTATTGCAGGTGTGTATATATGTGTGTGTTCAAACGTAGTTGTGCATATCCATGTGTGAGGAAATGCACACTTATGGAAAATAAGTCAACACTGGTTACTAAAAAAGGATTGTGTTTGTTATGTGAGAACAAGAGATGAAGATGATGTCAAGTTTATAAGCAAAGAAACTAAAAAAATGGGACTACCACCACCTGTGACTGGTAAGATGGAAGGAGAAGCAGTTTGGGTTGGAAGATCAATAATTCATTTTTGGATATTGATGCGATATTAAAATTAGACATCTAATCATCCAAGCAGAGAATTCAATAAGGCAGCTGGAGCTATAAGTCTGGCTGGTGTTTCAGGCTGGATATATAATTTTGGGAGTCATCAGCACATTGAAGGTATTTAAAGGCAAGAGACTTGAGAAGGTCTCTGTATTAGTCAGCCAAAGTGGTGCTGATGCAAAGTACCAGAACTCTGTTGATTTTTATAAAGGGTATTTATTTGGGGTAAAAGCTTACAGTTACAAAGCCCTAAAGAGTCCAACTCAAGGTATCATAAGAGGTATTTTTTCACCCATAGTCTGTTGCCATGTGTTGACGCAAGATGGCGGGCAATATCTGTGAGGGTTCAATCTTCCTCTTTCCTCTTAAGGCCCCATGGGCCCAGCTTCTTCCAATCTCAGCTGCAGGCTGGCATAGGGCTCAGCTGCTCTGTTCTCTTCAGTTGTAAACTATCAGGCAAATGGCTATCTTTCTTCCTGGGGCTGCAGGATCCTCTTCCATGTCTATAGGGCTCTCTACCTCTTTTCTCGCATATCTGCTTCTGTATCTACTTCTGTGTGTCTTCCTGATTTGAGTGTCAGTTTATATAGCCTACCAAGGGGGCAGGGACTCAAACTGAGCAGCCCTAATGACACGGTCAAATCATAGCCCTAATCTTAACGTTATTTAATCAAAGTCATCTCAGCGGAATCTAGTACTGTCAAAGGGTATCATGCCCAGAGTAACAGACCAGTTTACAAACATAAGCTCTCTTTTTGGAGCTCATAAATAATCTCAAACTGCTGCAGTTTCCAAGGGGGTAAGCCCCCAAAGTACCCTAAGATTTTTTGATGTCATAAGATGAGGTGGAACCAGGAAAGGAATAAGGAGTCAGGAGAGAAGACCAGGAGAGTGGAGTCCTACAAGGCATGTGAATAAGTGTTTCAAAGAAAAGAGCATGATCAAATGCTTCAAATATTGTCCATAGGTCAAGTAAAGTAAGTTCTGGGGATTGATATGTGGATTTAGTAATATGGAAGCCACTAGTGCCCCAGATGAAGGAAGTTTTTATAGAAGAGTGAGGTCAAATGCTTGATTACAAAACAGAGTGTGAGAACAATAGTAATTGGAGTAACAGGGAGTATAAGTCAATGCTATTAAAGAGAACCAAGGGGAGCTTGAAACAAAAGTGGTGACAATGGAATACCTGCATTTTCTTTCTTCTTTTTTAATTTATGAAAAATGGAAGTGTGCCTGTATACTGATTAAAATAATCCAAAATAACGATTCGGGACAGAGGGTGGAACACTGCTGGAGTAATATTCCTGAAGAGCTGTGGGGGTTGGGAACTATCCAGTCCCAAAGTGACTTTGTTGGGCTCATGGCTCATGTAGCAAGAAATAAACTGAATATACAGGCATACATGCAGCTAAGCAGCTAACGGTGGTAGTGAAGCTTATCTTGGTAGTGAAGTAGCTTGTGAAGGATGTCTTTTAACCGTTTCTATTTTCTCGGTGAAAGAAAGAACAAGACAATGAATTGAGAGTAAGGAAGGGGGAAAAGGAGTGTTAGGATGTTTTCAGAAAAGGTATGAATTTAAGAACAGGAGAATGAATGAATGAGGAAAATATAGCATGACTGTTGAGAAGCACTAAGAACCACTTAAATTAAGAGTTGCATATTTGAAATGAGACACATCAGTATGATTGTCTATTTTTCTCCACATAGTCAGCTGATTAAGTGTAGACATAGGGTAAGAGAAGAGTTGGATTTAATCAAGCTTAAGTTTTTCCTATCTCAGAACCAGAATGGGAGAAAAGGACAATGAAGTTGAAGATTTATTCAAAGAAGTATTAATAATAATTTCTTTTGGAATATAAGCAGGTAAGATGGGAAGGGAGGTCATGAGTCATGGGTAACAGTAAAAATGTAGCATTCAATAGAATATTGGTCCCAGTCAAGTCAATGGAATATAGGATTATGGGTGCCAGATGCTGTTAGCTATAAGAAAGAGCAATCTTCATCAAGTACAATGTTTGAAATTCCAATTATGGTATGGTAGGTAACCATGGAGAAGCTGAGGTAGGATTAGAGGAGAAGGGTCTATTACATTTTGGCTATCTCCCCTCCCTCTATAATGCCACCCTGATTTTCCTTTGAGAAAAAACACTCTCACCTCATTGTTAATTATGAGGATCAGGTGGGATTGACTTCTTTCACACATAGGTTTAGCCCCTGATTATCATCAAGTTTGTTTCCATTTCCAATCATAGAAAATGAAATGCCAATAAATATTTACTGAGATTTCAGGGTAAAAGAAGCGTCCTCTCTCTTGCACAAAAATTACTAACAGCTATTTCTCTTCTACTTTAGTAGTATGTAAAGAGAGTTCTTGAAGGAACTATATGAGGCCACTATGAAAAACTGACTCTAGTAGTTCGAACGAGAGAGAGAGAGAGATCCTAGATCCATGCTGATGTTATTTGAGCACCTGGATTAAGTCTTGCCTGAAGAACTGTCCCAGAATCTTTCAGCAGTTATCAGTCATATATATATATGACTGATATATATAGGGCTGATATTATATACTTTCTCTTATTAAACCAGTTTACTACATTCAGAGAGGAGAATTTTAAATAATCTGTGAAAATCTTATTTTGTAAAATTTAGCTGTTTCACACTCCTCTGGAGTAGAAATCATGACCTGAGCTAAAGATTGAAGACATAGAGAGACATCTTATAATATGTGATCTGGGAACAAGTTGAATCTATCCCTGGGTATATCAGGAGATTTAAAAAAACTAAGTTAGGTTAATAATTATAAAGGAAAAATATATGGAGTCACTAAGCAAGTTGAAGAAATTAGTACTTCCTTTGCACATGTCCAACCAATTAACTGGAAGTTTAGAGAGCAGGATCTGCTGACAGAATTACATCTTTATGAATGTCTTTTTCTTCCTTTCAGAAACAACATGCCATGTAGCATTTCCTAAGGAGGGGATACCCTCTTCCTAAGAAAATGTCATAGTCATTTGATTTACTGCAATTTCTGGAGATAATTCAGCCTGCACAGATCCTGCTAAACCTATTTGCTATAATGGGCTATTTCTGTTTGCATCTCAAGATTAAATCCCCACATAATTCTCTTTCAAAACTCCAAAAATATTTTCTTGATCTTAAAACAATTAAAATGAAAGAAGTCTCTTACATCTGTCCTTCTGTTAGATTAAACCCATCCCAATGCCCAACTGATTCACTGTCAACTTCCCTCATTGCACCCATGTTAAAACTGCAATCTCAGCAGTTTACGGCTTGGTAAACATGTCAAAACAGTGTAATATCTTCAGAAATAAAACTTGAAACCTCACTGAGTTCTGAAATATCCTTTGTCAAGGGCATAGCTATGGATATTTTTCTTTCTGAAATTCCAGAAAAGATGCTTCTTTTTCTTGTCAACTTTGTTTACTTATCCATCGTTCTTTTTATTCATTTATAAATACTACATTTACTAGGTGCTGGATGCTAAGGATATAGAAATGGAA
This sequence comes from Cabassous unicinctus, assembly GCA_029593785.1. NCBI lineage: Eukaryota > Metazoa > Chordata > Mammalia > Cingulata > Chlamyphoridae > Cabassous > Cabassous unicinctus. The sequence goes on along the minus strand of JAQZBX010001798.1, from coordinate 34,418 downwards.
ATGCTTGGTCCTCTCCTTTCCAGCAGATCAAACTTCAGGAGAAACGCAGACACACACACACAAAAACACTCACACAAAATATTACATTGCAGTGTGAAAAGATCCGTAAAGTCTGCAATCTCAAGGTATATGGAAACAGAGAAATTGTGATTGATTCAATAGTTTTATATTTAACATAGTATGTAACATCTATAGAAAGTAAAATTCATCTTTTTTATTACTTTATAAGGTTCTTAAAATTATTTATCCTCAACAGAAGCCACAAACACAAGCAGTGTTTGCTCCAATGTGACTGCTGTGATTAAGAGCCTAATGGAGTAAGTGCTCTTTGGAATGTGGTGAGTCAAAGCCTGAGGATGCTTGCTCCACCTGTTACTCTCTCCTAATGGCTCTGATCGTGGTCAACTACTTGCAATATTATTGCACCATTTTTCAATCTCTGCCTGCAGGAGCGTAACACAGTCACTGACACTTTTTTTGCAATCTAAGTTGATATAGACAAGCATTTTTGAAGGCAGCCCTAAGGCCAAGAAGAGTATTTATATCTGCTGCCATTCAGAGAATAACTGAGCCAATAAAGCACTCAACAGATTTTGCACTTTTCCCATTATGTTTCTGGGCTTCCTATGGGTATTTTATGAAAGACTGTGGGTGTTCTTAATCAAGGGAAACAACATATTTCTTCCATCATTCTGTAACTTGTCATGTTTTCATTTAAACAGATTTCTTGTCAAGTAATATTGAAGTTTCAAAAATATTTTCTCTATTTTCCGGAACATGTACTACGACTCTACTGCAGTCATATTCATTCATCACATTCAAATTAATTTTGATTGACTAGGAAATACATTGTAGTTTTCCACATAAAGTCTCATTAATATAAGTCTACGTGAAACCCAGTCATGGCCAATACAGAGAAAAAGCAAGCCCCTAGTAAAGCTCCAGTGTGTATACAGAATCCATGTGTCCTTAAAGTTGAAATATGTGAATCCTGAAATGTCTAAGAAGCTATTCTAGTCAACATTAATTGAATTTCTTGTACTTCAGTGTGGGAAACTCTTACCATCCAAAGGCTCCTGACAGCCCCAATCCTTGATACTTACAAAATAGATAGATGATAGATATGAGGTAGGTAGGTCAGTAGATAGATAGGCAGACAGATAGACAGAAAGACAGACAGAACAAACAGGGGGAAACAAGAAATTAGTATACCAATATCTATACAGAATACAAACTACCAATAGAATTTTATTTTAAGGATTTGAAATCTCCTTTAATTAAAGAATTTTTAAAGTAAGGAATTCATTACAGTCTCATCCAATTCAGGATTAACAATGAAAAATAGTATAGGGCTATTGTAGGGTGAATGAGAGCTAACAATGGGCTAGTTTAGAGTAGTATCAGAAAGAGAAGTGTTCCAAAGAACTTGCATTCTCCTACTGCAAATAACAGTACATTCATAATTCTCTTCAAATATATCTATAATCAGGGCAAATAGTGTTTTTTTGCAATGCTTGCCTTTTCCTCCATTTTCATCACACCTTGATAGAAGATTGCAAAACATAGACTTCAACAGTGCTAAAGTCAACCTTAATTTTCTTTTTTATTTGTAGGTGACAACTTTTGTAGGCCTAGGTGTCTCCAGAATCTCTGACTGATGTTTTTTCTTAACTTACTCTTTATGTGCAAAGCTAGTGGAGGACAAAAGTAGAACTTATATTGCTGTTTGAATGACAAAATTCTGTTTTTCTTTGCATTTTATTGTTCCTGAAAAATAGGTGGTACAAAAAATTCCTTTCTTAACAGGATATACTTTATTTTGATATTGATGAATTAGGTTGTTAGGTTAACTTTTCTGAGATAATAATCTGCCATTATGTAACATTTAGCAGGCACAACTTGAAATATATAAATTCACAGAGACCGAAGCCTTCAATCACAAGTCACTGCAGCAGTGATAAATCCTTCATACAAGAATTACTTGACTGATGCTCTTCATGGATAGTTGGAAGGAAGATAAGAAGAAGATATTAACAACACTTTCTATATGGTTTTAGTAAACTGATAAACACAGGTGGACTATGACAAGTGATCCCAACAATCAAATCTATCAAACTGTGGAAAATTGAAACTACTCTTCAAAAACGGAAGTGAAGCTGGAAAATCCATTGAATTTGCTGATTTCAAATTTTCCTTTTCATGTTCTCAGAATTGTAAAAATAAAATTTAATACCATATATCAATCTAGAAACTCTAGATTACAGCTTAAATTATTATAAGGATTTTATCTCAAGAAACAGGTTTAAATTTTTATGAGGAATTAAATACAAACAGAGTACATAATATAAGATACACAATTATGGCTTTTTTAGATAGTGAAAAGCATTCAACATGATCAGAACAGATAGTTTGTTCTTTTATCATTGTTTCATAATTTTTAAAACATTATTTTTTTGATGAGTGGGATTCACTAACCCCAGCAACATAAAAATTCAGTGCTACGTAGGAGTCCTAACTTCTTAATGGCTCAGAACTCAAAAGCATTGAAATTTTTCAGATTTCCAATGTACTTAACAGATATACTTTACATTCCATTTATTTATTTTTATCAAATTCTTAAATATTTGTAATAGGTCCTTTGGTTGATGCCTTAAAATCAGTATGAAATTTTTGAATTATTTTAAATGAGTGATGAGAACCTGAAAATATTTGAAGATATGAATAATGATAAAAATTATGGAAATCGAATTAAGATGACTTAGGCCAGAGAATGAAAGTCCAAATTTATGTACCTGAATTTAGACAATCCTTGCGAACCAAATGACAGAAACCTAGGAAGCAGTATAAAAAATGAAGGCAGCCTCCTTATATCGGATCATGTGTTAATTCATCCCAAAATAGGGAAACTATATGCATCAAAGTTCTCAAACACCAATGATCCAGATGCCAGCTTCTCACCTGAGCCACAGAACGTGATTACTCCATTCTTGGTTTGACGCTGCTCAAGTTTTCAGACACTTCGCAATATTCATTGAGGACCTGCCATGCATTCCGGTCAATGGCAATTCTGCTGAACAAGAAAAAGTCCCTGCAGTCATGGAACTTTCGTTCAAGTGGCAGAGAAGAAAAAAAAAAGGAAACATATAATGCTAAGTATTGACAAGTACAATTGAGAAAAATGCCAAACGCAATAGGGATAAAGAGAGAGACGTAAGGAGGCCACTTTTAAAAGGAAGGTTTACCTGAGGAGGTGGCCTATAAGCAGAGAGACCTTTACGGTGTGACTGGTAGGTGTGACTAGTAGAGACCTGATGTGGGAAACAGGCTAGAGCGGCTGACACAGGGTAAAAGGGGGACAGAGTGGTTGGGCATGGGGTGAGAGGTGTTACCTCAGGCTAGACCCTATTAATGCAAATTACCAAATTCAAGTCAGCAGGGACCTTACCGTGGCCTGCAAGTATATAAAGGGTTTGCAATTCTTCTCTGAAAACCCAGGGAAGTACTTTAAAATTGAAATCTAAAGTTAAACAGTATATTAAGATAGTATTTTGTAATACTTGTTGTTAATCATAAGCTTGGTTATGTAATCTTTTCAAGAGGACATACTTGCAAATAAAATTTATTCATTTCTTAGTTTCACCTACGTGTATCTGGCTCCAACAGTGTGACTACAGTGATATTGGCCCTGAAATCAGTGCTAGAGGCACTGTTTCTGCTTTCAAAGGAATTCCAGTAATAAATTTTGTTAGGGAAACACAAGATGTTAAGGAAAAATGAGACAGCATTCTGCGTTTCCCCTTCCTAGGAGTATCATGCTGCATTAAAATTTAGTTGTTTCTAACTCGCTTCTCTTTATTTGTAAGTTTTGTTAGGAAAAGGTGTTGCCTGGCTTGTTTATTTTTGTGTTCCTGCCTCAGAGTAAAGTGCTTTAAATATAATAAGCATTCAATAAGTATTTATCGCAGAAATGAACAAGTTGATGAATAACAATAGAGCCAGCAAGCACAAGGTAGTATTATAAGGGTAGTGGGACACACACCCGGGCCGAGGAAGTGGCACAGAAAAGCTCTTTAGAGAGGGCCAGAAAAGAATCTTGAGATACTCAGAGAGAGAGGAAAAATCTCAGAGAGGAAAGGGTCTATGTGAAGGCACGTGGTTTAACACCGGAAGCAGGTGCTCAACCACTAGCCACCTGGGCTCCCTATCCCCGGCCTTTTAATTCATCCTCTGTTACCTGAGCAAAGGTATAAGAAAGTGGTTGGTGAAAAAGAAGCGTCTCGTATGTCATGCTAAGGAGCATGTATTTTGTACTGAATGTGATGAGGCCTTGCCATTCCAGCAAGATCACTGTAGAGGGAATGAAGAGAATGTTTGGAAGGCAGCAAGGAACAAGGCTAGAAATCTCAGCTTGGAGGTACTCACAGCACTCCAGATAAAGTAATAAGCATTGTGATAACGAGGCAGAAAGAGGACTGAAAGACACCTCGGCCTGAAGATTGCCTATTGAGAGCAAGGGGAAGAGAGCTGGTGAGAATGGTTCACAAATTGTTGCCTCGGGGTAGCTCATAATCTGTCCAGGATTTAGTTTCCTCTAAAGGGAGAGAATGGGACAAATTCCCTGCTTGGTACCCTCTACCACGCAAGTCTACGAGAGTAAGCCTGATTTCATTAAAATGGGTATGAATTCTATTGAAAACACAACAGATACATTCCTAGAGCAAAAATTATCTAGAAATATATTCAAAGAAATAGTTCTGAAACTTTAGAAGGGAATATAGAGTGAGGACACACATATTGGGAGGTTTCTTGAGAACAAAGAGTAAAACAAAACAAACAAAACATGATTTCTTACTCCAATAAATAAACATTTTTATTTTATAAGAAATTTTATACCTGAGAATTTGTGTGAGGATGCTAACATAAATGGAGTGCATAAATGCCATTTTTAAAAAGTCAAAATCTCTGTGTTGAAGTCCCAGCTCTGCTATTTAAGACAAAATTACTTGATTTCACTTACTTTCACACCCAATCACAGAACTGGCATGAAAGTCAAGGAGATGAGGGGAAAGTATTTTAAAAGCTGCAGAGTGTCTACAAATGATAGTGTCAAGATTGTTAAACTATTTTTCTCCATCATTTTTCTTTCCTTTCTCTCACATACTTGGTTATTATTTAAGCTTTCCCCCAATTCCCTGCCTATATATCTTTTAGCTCTTCCTCTCTTTCTTACCCTTTCTCATCTTTTCTCTCTCATCTTTTTCTCTCTTGACGTAATGCAGTATATTTCATTAATGATGTAGTCAGTATTTTCTCTATCCTACCAGTGAATGACCTCTATTAGAGAAAATGCAACAAAATGCTATTGGAATATTTAAATATGTTATTATCTAGAGCACAGGAAATATACTTGTATCCTAATAGTCATATGGAGATTTTTACAAAAGGTCAAACTTTGATATTAATAGTAATAGGATGATAAAATAATAAATTTACATTTTTTTGAGGATTTACTAAGTTCCAGGCACTGTAAACTGTGTATTATTTCATTGCATTCTTATTACAATCTTGTGGATAAGTGGTATTATCCCAAGTTTTCCAGCCAGTCCTAAAGATTATTTAGTATTCCTAGTATATGGAGATGGAGATCAAACTTATATAGGTATGTGTTCAAAAATTTTGCTCTTAACATTCACTTTCTTCCATAAAAATGTGCTTAATGTATCAAATGGATATTTTTTTCACATTGCTACCTTTCTTTTCCTAAGTTCATGCACTCCATAAGCCATATTTGGCCTGGTACTGTGCTTGATGTTAGAGGAAATCCACAAAAATAATGCATAGATAATGTAAATAAGTATTAACCAGATGTCTGATCCTCAGCCAGGCTTCACCAACTCATAGTTGGACCAGTACAGGCTTAAAGGGTACATCCTGCAGGGCAGGGGGCCCCAGTCCAGCCACAGGGGCGCCAGCCAGCCTGAGTCCCCGGACACAGGTGCCCCGCCCACGGCGTGACACCTGCCGAGCCCCCAGCCCCAGAGGGCTGCCCACAGACAGATGCCCAAGCGGGCCAGCGCGTGGGCCACCGTGGGCGCATAGGATGAGAGGCCAGTGCTCGCCCCCCAGGAAGGCCTTGATTTGGTCATTTGCTGGCAAAGTCATCATACTGTGGCCCGGAGGCCGCTCCACGGGGTCCTCAGAATCAGAATCGAGCCTCAGAATCAGAATCGTCACAAAGGCACTCCTGATGCCAGTGTCATGGAAACCAGGTGGCACAGCGGGCACCGTTCAGACCCAGGAGGCGCAGGGCTCCAGGACACATGCCAGCACATCAGGCACTCTCCCATGGTCAGGAAGAGAAGGGCACTTTGGTCAGAGTCTGGAGGGAGCGTCAATTCACTGGTCACCCAGGGGCGCCGAGCTTGCGAGAGCACCCTCACCCGTCCAAAAGAGGCAGGTGAGCCCAGCCGCAGCGCCTGAGATCAGCGTCTGTCGGAGGGTCCCAGTGGCCCCTCGGTCCTGGGCGTTCATCTTGTTGTTTTCATCCTGGCCCGAGGTGAGGCGCCCGGGGCTCCACCGCCCATAGCGGCTCCACGGCGGGTGCAGCATCCCCACCTACAGTAAATGATTTTTAAATGCTCTACCAGCCTTACCTAACGGGACAAAATCCCACTGGTTGTGGGGTATAATTAATTTTAAACTTAGTTGAATTTGATTTGCTAATATTTTGTGTAGGATTTTTGCTTCCATATTCGTGAGAGATGTTGATCTGTAACTTTTCTTTCTTGTAATGTCTTTGTCTGGTTTGGGTATTAGGATAATGATGGTCTCAGAATGGATTAGGAAGTGTTCTTTCTACTTCCATTTTCTGGAAGAGATTGCAGAGGATTGGTATCATTTCCTCCTTAAGTATTTGATAGAATTTAACTGTGAAAGATCTAGGCCTGGTGCTTTCTCTTTGGGGAGGCTATTAATTGTTGATTCAATTTCTTAATTGATAAAGGTCTATTCGGGTTATGTATTTCTCCTTGTGTAAGCTTTGGTAGTCTGTGTCTTTCAGGGAATTGTTTGTTTTCATCAAATTTGTGGGCATAGATTTGTTCTTACTATTCCTTTATTATCCTTTCAATTAATAAGGGATCACTAATGGTAGACCTTTTATAACTTTTGATATTAGTAATTTGTGTCTTCTCTCTTTTTCTCATGATCAGCCTGGCTAGAAGTTGATCAATTTAATTGAGCTTTTCAAAGATTCAGCCTTTGGTCTCATGGACTTTATGATAGCCCATTCTCAATGGCATTGATTTCTGTTCTAATTTTTTATTAATTATTTTATTCTTTCTATTTTGGATGTAATTTCCTTTTGTTTTTATGCCCTCGTAATATGGAACCTTGAATTACTGGTTTTCAATCTTTCTTCTATTGTAATTTATACATGAAATTCTATAAATTTCCCTCTTATCACTGCTTTTACTTCTTCCCCAAATTTTGATAAATTGTATTTTCATTTTAATTTACTTCAAAATGTTTTTTAATTTCTCATGAGACTTCTTCCTTGATCTCCAAGTGTTATATAGATACTTAATCTCCAAATATTTTTTTATTTTCTAGCTATCTTCCTGTTGATGATTTCTAGTTGAATTGCACTATGTTTTGAGAGCATACTTTGCATGATCTCTATTGTTTTAAAATTTGTTAAGGTGCATTTGATGGCCCAGGAATGTGATCTGTCTTGGTGAATGTTCCATGTGATCTTCAGAAGAGCATGAATCCTGCTGCTGTTAGATGAAGTATTCTATAAATCAGTTATATTCAGGTGGTTGATGGTGAGGTTAAGTTCAACTCTGTCTTCACTGGTTTCTCCTTGCTGGATCTCTCTATTATCAATAGAGGTGTGTCGACGTCTCTATTATTAAATTTGCCAATTTTCTCCTCATAATTCTGGTGGTGTTTTCTTCACCTATTTTGACTCTGCATTATGAGAATTTGGTCTATTCTGGAGAAAGATCCATGAGCACTTGAGAAGAATGCATATATCATTGAGTTTAGGTACGACATTCTGTACATGTCTGTTAGGTCTAGCTTGGTTATTCAAGCTATTTATTATTTATTCAAGCTATTTATCATTTATTGTTTAAGTTCTGTTTCCTTCTTGATGTTCTGTGTAGCTCTACCTAATATATGACTGGTGTGTTGAAGTCTCCAATTATTATTTGTAGAGATGTCTATTTCTCCCTTCAGTTTTGCCAGAGCTTTCCTCATGTGTTTTGGGGCATCCTGGTTAGGTGCATAGATATTTATGACTGATATTTCTTCCTGGTGGATTGTCCCTTTTGTTAATATATAATAGCCTTCTGTATCTCATAAGCATTTTGCATTTAAACTATGTTTTGTCTGATGTTATTATAGCTACCTCTGCTCTTTTTTGATTACTATTTTTGTGGAGTATCTTTTCCCAACCTTTCACTTTTGGCTGGTTTGTATTCCTGGAAATAAGGTGAGTCTTTTATAGACAGCATATGGATGGCTCAAGTTTTTTTAACCATTCTGTCAGCCTATATATCTATTGATCGGAGAGTTTAATCCATTCACATTCAATGATATTACTGTAAATGCATTATGTACTTATGCCATTTTCTTTGATTTTCATGTGTCATATCATATTTCCATCTGTCTTTTTACTCTTTTGGTTATCCTTTCTGCTATTCTTTCTTCTATACCCTACTCCTCCAATCCCCCTTCTCTTGTCTTTTCCTTTCAGGATGTAAGAATTCCTTTAACATTTCACAAATATGGATTCTTTTTTACAAACTCTTAGTTTCTCTTTGTTTGTGAATATTTTATACTCACCTTCATATTTGAAGGACAATTTTGCTGGCTAAAAAATTCTTGGCTGGCAATTTTTCTCTTACAGTATCTTAATTATATCATACCATTGTCTTCTTTCCTTCATGGTTTTTGATGAGAAATTTGGGTGAAGTCTTACTGGATGTCCCTTGTATGTAATGATTTGCTTCTCCCTTGCTGCTCTCTGTATTTTCTCTTTATCTTTGATGTTTGACATTCTGAATAGTATGTATCTTGGGGTAGGTCTATTCACATTTATTCTGATCGGGGTACACTGCGCTTCTTGGACATGTAAGTTCATTTCTTTCATGAGAGAGTAGGGGGATTTTCAGCTATTATTTCCTCGTATACTCATTCTGTACCTTTTCCCTTCTCTTCTCCTTCTGGAACTCCCATGACACATATGTTGTTGTGTTTCATATGATCATTCAACTCCCTGGGCCCTTGTTCAATTTTTTCTATTCTTCTCTTCAATTTCAGCTCTTCTGTCTTCTTTATCACTTAGTCTTTTATCATTTTGAGTCTGCAGTTATATGCCTCTAATGTGTTTTTTTTTTTTCAAATCTCACCTATCCTGTCTTTCATTTCCATGAGCTCTGTTACTTTTCTATTCATGTTTTCAAATTCTTTGTGCTTGCTCAGTGTCTTCTTGATGTCCTTTGTCTCTTTAGCCATATTGTCTTTCAATTCATGGATTTGATTTTGGAAACTTGTGTGCATCTCGTTGATTAGTTGTCTCAAATCCTATGATATATTCCTTTCCTTGGGCCATTTCTTCCATTTTCTTAGTATGGCTTGCAATTTTTTGTTGATGTGTTTGCATCTGATTAATATGGTGGGTTTTTTTTCTGCTCGATTTCTCTCTCTTTCGTAAGGCTTTAGTGGCAGGAGGCTGTGTGTTGCTGGTATTCTTTGATTCTTGGCTCAACCTTTTCTGGGTCTTTAGGATTGTCCCTGATAGTTGCTCAAATCTGAGCCTTGGACCCAATAATAAGTTGCAGATCCGCTTCCTAGGGTGTTGGGGAGGGCGGCTTTAAGGCCAGAAATAGCCTCTCTTATTTACTTCTGATTTCTTCATGTGCACTTCCTTGGCCACCAACAGATGGTGATCTTTGACAGTCCTTTCAGTCCAGTGCCTGGTTGGAGTGTGTTTGCTGTAGCACAGAGTTGATCAATGTGATAGAGGATTCTGCCTGGAGACACTAAGAGCCCTTAACTCAAACTTTCTCAAGCAGTTCTCCAACATTTGCTGGCAGCCCCCTCCCTTTTCCCAGGAGGATCCACTCCCCTCTGTGTCCTCAATGACCAGTCCTGGTCAGTAGAGAGGGAGACTGAGAGGGTGGGATCTCTTTAGTCCCTTGCCAGCTCCCGAGGTAAGCCACGGCATGGCCCCACCCAGCCTGGAAGGGCTCCTGGGACACAGCAGACCATTTTTTGTGTTAAAAACTGAGTCAGCCTTAGGCTGTGTTCCTTTCTCTCCCCTTTCCTGGGCAGGTGGCTCTCTGGACCCCCTTTGGGTGTAACCACTGCCCAGAGCCTTGAGAATTCAAAAGTGTCTATAGGTGGGGGAGATTTGCTGGCAATTGCAGCTGCGGATTTTAACTCACGGTTTTGCCATCACAGTTCTTTTCCTTTGTCCCTCTCTCTTCTGGGTGATGTCCAGCCTTGACCTGGTGTCCTAAACCCTAGAAGATTTTTTCCTAAGTCATTTATTGCTTGTCCTCTAGCTATTTTTCTGGGAATGAAGAGAGTCCCTTGTCTTTATAGTCTGCCATCTTCCCAGAAATTCTAGCGCTTCCTTTTGAGTCTTCCTAAGAGTTTCTATCTTTCTGCTTACATATTCCTCTGTTTTTGCATGTTTCTACTCTTTGCATTACTGACCTTAGCACATTAATCATAGTTATTTTAAATTCCCAGTGTGATAGTTCCAATATCTCTGCCACTTCTGAGTCTGGTTTTGATGGGTGCTTTGTCTCCTCAGACTGTGATTTTGCAAAAATTACGACTTGTAATTTTTGTTGAAAGCCCAACGTGTTGTATTGGGTAAAAGTAAATGAGGTCAGTGGATCTTTACTGTGAGGTTTTCAGTTTTTCAGGCTAAGAGTTAGGGCTGTCTTTATTATTTCTTTAACTATAGTTGTCCAAGGCTAAACTTTCTCCTGGTTTCCTTTTTTATGTGTTTTCTTTTTTTTTTTTTTTTC
>JAQZBX010001798.1:0-14846 GCA_029593785.1 Cabassous unicinctus | reverse complement strand
AAAACTTTTATACACATAAATTAGCATTCAGAGATTTCTAATTCATACTGTATGAAAACAGAAAGCAAATCATGTAATCGATATTAATGGATATTCAGAGCTACCTGTGAGTTTATAGTTTTTAAACTATAATGGGAGCAGTCAAATAATAAGTACAATTTTTGTCTTTGACATTTCATTGCCTCTGTCCTATTTATTTCTTCTGTTCCTTCTCTTGGGATCATTTCACTCCAAGTGGCTATCCATTTAGAATAAGGAGTCTGGGCAGCTCTTCTGCATGGTACTACTTTTACTTGAAGACAAACTGTTCCTCATTCCTTTCCAAGTTATGAGATAATATATCTTCCATCACAGACACAATGATTGAAAACTGGTGTAATGTCTGATATTTATCCTCTGCCAATGATTGTCTTCTAAAAGGTATTACACACCAGCAGCCTCTGACATTGCTTTATTTTAGAAGCCTAATTGTTATAATCAAATTTTCTCTAATACATATGCCAGCTACTCACTTTATACACAGATTATCTACTCACACCTCTTCTTATCATCCTCTGGTCATATGGGTCAAAATGGAGGGTCTGTAAAACCTCATCAGGAAAAAAGAAATTTTAAAAATATCTGTAAATGATCATAGCAAGATAGCAGATTTCATGGCTGATGGGAATCAATTATCCTCCCAAAGAGCATCTGACAAAGATTCAATTGCCTATCCTTTCAGGCTTGTTTCTAAGTAATGGAGTAGGGAATTTATTCCTGATCTTAGTGAAAACGGTTTAACAATCTCATCTCTTGGATTGAAAGTAACTAAAAGAGAGTTTTTAGGGGGTGCTTAACCTTTGCCCTTAAATGACTAATCAAAGCTGGAAGTCGACTTCTCAGTGCACCTCTTTGTTTACAATCCTTATAACCATTGTTTATATCTCTGATGTAATATATTAGTTACCTTCCAACTGACAGCTCCAAATACTGTATCTCTGTAAGTGTGACAAACTGTGGGGTGTTTCATATATCTCTATGCATCAAGTCTCTGCTTCTACCAGGTAGCCATTTCAATATCATCCTCTGTCCTCAAACCATGATACTTCTTCCTTCATCCTGACCCTCATTCCCAGTTGATGAACTTGCTTGCTTATTCACTGACAAAATTAAAGCAAACAGAAGAAACATTTCATATCTTTGCTGTATCAAGTCCCCTCATAAACCCTCTTCTTTGTCCAATTATTTTAGGTCTGCCATGAGTACCTACTTAAAGCCAAACTACATATTTTTTCCTTGCAATCACTTCCTATGGCTTATTCAGGAGTATTGTTTTTAGCACATTTCTTGTATATTTTAATATTTTACACAGCATTATTTTTCCCTCTTCATTAGATTATTCAAATCAGCATGCAATCACGGCTTAATTTCTCTCATTTTAAAAATAAGCAAGCAAACCAACAAAAAGCTTTTCTGGACCCCACATAACTTTCAAGTTACCACACCTTTTCTCTGAATCACTTTTTATTATAGTTCCCTGGCTCCTATGTGACTCTCCAATTATCTCTAAAATCCATATCACTCAACTTTTTGCCTTCATTATTCCAATGAAACTTTTTTCAGTGCCAAGTTATGTCCATATTCTTAAATCAAGGGCCATTTACCATGACTTATCATACCTTGGCCTATCAACAGCACTTGGCTCAGTTTCAAGTCCCTTGAAACCCTTTCCTCACTTGATATCCAGGATGCTATCTTTTTGGAAAAAAAAGGGTTGAGTCGCAAGTATGAGGCAATAGGCAGATTTGGAGAGTAGATTTTGAAGAATCTTATATGTCATATTAAGAAGCTTGGATTTATCACATGGAACCAAAGAGGATTTTAAGCAGAAGAGTGAAAGAATAAGATTTGTTTTGGAAAGATAACTCAGGAGTTTTATGAAAATAAACATAGGAGATTGCATTATTTTTCCCAAATAGTCACTTCCTCCTCTTTAAGAGAATATATTTCCATGCTCTTTAGAAGTGAGGTCTTTCTCTCCAAGAAGATTATATTTCCATATCCATTGTTAGGCTTGGCTATATGACCTGCTTGGGCCAATGAAACAAAACTGCATATGAATGATGCCATATTCAAGCAGAAGTTTAAATGTAATTGTGTGGCTGCCTTGCCCTCTTGTTTTCTTGCCTTTGCTGTGAGAATAGCATGTCTCACAAAATGGCTGCTACTTCAGCTTGGGTCCTAGAAAGGCAAGATTTGCAACAGAGGAAAACAGAGCCTATCTGAGTCACAGCAGACTCAAAGACCGCTAAGCTAAAAAGTTATTTGTGTTATTTGTAAGTCACTGTGCTTTGGAGATGCAAAATTGGCTGAGAAGAAAATAAAGGATAAGAAAAAATATGCAAGATCCTTAGAAATATATATTCATTTAAAAACACAAGTAATTGTCATAGAAAAAATAACTTCCAGATTCAGGTTTAAGAATGGCAACACTTTACTGTTTGACTTTTTTGTGTCTTATTCAGTAGAAATTGAAGCAAAATTTTTATTAAAATTTGGTTAGAGTAATGTGCAAATTGGGACTTAAAATTTTCAGTTTATACTTGGGACTGTTCTAGAAATCTGATAGCCAAATATCCAAATAAGTTATTCAAGGAATCTGTTCAACTATTTCTAAGTGATATGCAGGTATTGCTCAGTATTAGAAGACAGACTGTAGCTCATTGAAGAACAATAAATTGCTTTTTTCCTAATTTAAAAAAGTAAAAATGCATAAAGCATTTACATTAATCTTTAAACCTCACAGTAACTCTGCTTTATTTGCCTTGTCTCATTGAATCCTCACAAACCAAAAGCAGATACTGTTATTTTCTCCATTATACAGATGAACATAAGTAATTTTCCCAAGCTCACATAGCAAGAGGGGATACTAAAATTAAACCCATGTCTGTTCATGACACACATATTCTGCCTCTATCCGAATAATGCAGGCATTTAACTACTGAATTATAATTTGCAATGAATGGACTTTAAAACTATATACAGTATAAAATAGCAATTGTTAAATTATAATAGAGGATTTTTCACAGGATATATTGAAAACTCAATATTGGAATGGTAAAGCATAAAGTAGGAGGTAGGTTTTTTGTTTTTTGTTTTGCTTTTGATGGTAGCTACTGAATTGCTTAGGGAATATTTTCACCTGCTCACCCTCTCCACCTCCACCCTCATCTTCTGTTTCCTTCCCCTGGTTACAGGGGCATCTCTCTACTACTACAACATGATTGTGCCCACTCACCTTAAATGTCAGTCCCAGGATGGAATGCATCGATGCCACAAGAGAGTATATCTCTTGGATTTTGTAATTTTGGAAATAGAGCTGAGTTACTCAGTTTCACATTGGAGCTGAAAATACTTGGGGAACACTGGTGACCATGTGTCATTCAATGTAGAAAATAAGCTATTCTGCCTCAGAAATAAAATGAAACCAATAGACAGGGAGGCACAGAGAAAAGAGAAGTCCTGGTGGAGTTGACGTCTCTGGTGCCAGTTGCTCCTACATTCCCTGTGGCTAGTTGGACACTAGCTTAGCTCCCCTGAGGAAAAGAATTCCACTTTTTTTGCTTAAGCTTCTTTCAGTTCAGATTCAATAACAGTTAAGCAATATGTTCCTAACTAATACAAAATTTTAGAAAAGTCTTATCTTAATTTTAAGAACTTATCTCTAAAACATTTATTACACACACATTGCAGGATGTATTCTAATAAATTAGAGGAAAGAGATAAAGCATTATGCTTCTCACAATGCAGATAAGGGAGAGAGAGACATTGGTAAACAGAAGCAAATGAATTTTCCACAAATGCACAGAGATTGCTAAAAAGAATTTTGCATATTTCATCTAACCATTGGTTAGACATAACAAAACACCTGTCATCTTCCAAATAAGCCCATATAACCAAGAATGAATTAGCTTTTCTAAAAGGTCAGTTATTGGGAAGACATCAAAACAATGTCAAAATGAAATTAACTGTCAGTTACACATAGAAAAATATGCAATGCCAGACAAGGAGCATTATCATGTTCTCAACTAGTAATGGCATATAAATAAATCAGCAGTAAACCACGGGCTAGATGTTTAACCTTGAGATAATTGGAAATACTCAAATTGTTGTCTGTCTTCCATAAAACAACCTGAATTGGAAACTAAATATAGTAAAATGGCTCTGTATGCTTATATATACATATATTTTATATGCACATATGTATAATCATATATATATATACATATATATGTGTTACATATACCTTACTCAACTATAATTACCCTCATAACCACAATTGTTTGCTTTTCTGCTTTTATACTTTTTTTCCTATGAAGCCTAAAAACGCAAGAACTTGCCACTTGTATATGTTTTTCCTCATTTGCTCACTACTATATACCCAGCAACCAAGAACTATTCCTGACACAAGTGGGTATCAATAAAGAATTGCTGGACTATGGATAGATTCTATTAGCTAAAATGAAATTAAATAATATTGAACCTTAGGATTTCTTCACAAATAATATGGGAAATAAAAGTGAACCCCCACAGAAATCTATGGAATATTTATAAGCATCTCGTTTCTTAAAAGCCCAGTGTCTGAATATCACATAAAGCTTTACCCAACAAGTCCAGAATTAAGCTTCAGTCATGTCTACATTCTCACATATGCTGATCAATCTACAATCACAGTAAGAAGGAAAAAGCAGAATAGAACTACAGAGGAAAATAATAAAAATGAATCTATCACCATAGTGGGGCAATGAGGGTAAATGATGGCATGGATGGTATGATTTGTGATGGGTTTCAGGTACTCTGAAGTGCCCTTGAAAATGTTCACATTCAACAAACACTTAACATGTTTTCCTTTTCTCTATTCTTTTTCTTCTGAGTTATGTTTATGAGATTGTTTCAAAGAGGAAAAGAGAAACAAAATTCCCAAACAGAGGTATTTGTTGAGCCTGGATCTGTGAAAAGCATTACGTTAGAGTAAGAAAGAAAACACTTATTTGGGTGAAGATGGTTGGTAGTGTTAGAAAAGGACTTGGTAATATAAAGGAATTTGTTATAGAAATAAAGAGGTGGTTTTGGTCAAACTCATTAAAAAAATATATGTATATAAGTTTATGCATATATTTAGAGAGTGAGTGAGAGAATAAAAAATGAGAACTTTGAGAAGAGATGCAATAAGGAAATAGCCTTTTTAAAAAGCATTGACTAAACAGTTCTCACAAAACCTTTGGATGTCTCTAACCCATTTTCAATTTATACCAGCATATCATGCATAGCTTTCTGCCAAAGAGGGTCAGTGATGTTTTCTACTTATTCAACTGATATCCTAAACTCCAGATGAGGACTTCTGTTCCTACCAGGCATTTTCCTGGGTCCATAGTTGACCACTAGGAATGTCAAGTACTTTTCATACTGACGCTTACCTGTGCTTGAGTAACTCCCAGACCACATATATTGCCAATTCCTCTTGAGATGAATTGTTCCTAATCGTTCTGACTCTGTGGTTAGGTGTATCAAACCCACCTGATTTTGATGGGCAGCTTTGGTCACATGATCAAAATGGCACTTAAGAGTCATACATGCAACCTTTACCAGATCCTAGTAGAAAATGAACTGATTTTTATAAAGGGAAAATGGTTAATTTCTGAAGAAAGCCTGGCTATGCTTCAAAACAGCATCATTCTCTATGGTCCTCTAATATTGGCCGCTATGAACACTATTTAGCTTCCCAATTGACCACAGAGACTTTAATCACCATTGTACCTAGTGGGTACTAAGGTTGAGTGGAAGAACAAGATACTTTACATGGCAGCCCTTTCTTTACATCCAGGGAAAGTTGGTAATTTTTTAGTCAACAAATAAATGAAGTCAAATTAGAATTCCATAATATGTTATATGATACATCTTTCTTAGCAATAAGTGATATAAACCATTAAAGGAATTTAAGCATGGAGCATGTATATTGGTAAATTAGAAAGACAATTATAGTAACAGAATTGGAAAGAGGAGAAAGAAAATATTTATGAAGTCATTTCCTTAATCTAAATAGGTTATGATAATGTGCAAAATGAAGGCCATAGTAATAATTGATGAATAAATGAGATGAAATTGAGAAGTGATAAAATGAAAAATGGATTGACTTAGCTGAATGGATAAAAGAGTAAGATCCAACTGTATGTTGTTTGCAAGAAATTCACCTTAGTCCCAAAGACACAAATAGATTGAAAGTGAAAGGATGGAAAAAGATGTTCCATGCAAATAATAACAAAAAAAGAGCTTCAGTAACTATACTAATATCAGACAAAATAGAGTTTAAGCAAAAGGTGGGTATAAGAGACAAAGAAGGACACTATAAATAAAAGGGCAATCCATGAAGAAGAAATATAAATCATAAATATTTGTGCACCAAACCAGAGTGCCCCAAAATACATGAGGCAAATACTGGCAAAACTAAGGGGAGAAATAGACACCTCTACAATCATAGTGGGGAACTTCAACACACCATTATCACCATTAGAGCATCTCAGCAGAGGCTCAGTAAAGAAACAGACACATGGCAAAACTTAAGGGAGAAATAGACAACTCTACAGTAATAGTTGGCCACTTCATGCAGCTGTCATCAATAGAACATCTAGAAAGAAGATCAATAAGGAAGCAGAGAACATGAATTATATGACAAATGAACTAGACCTAACAGCCATATAAAGAACGTTGCACCAGAAAACAGTAGAACGTACATTCTTCTTAAGTTCACATGTAACCTGTGATCACCACAGGTTAGATCACAAAACAAGTCTCAATGAAGTTAAAAAAGATTGAAATTATTCAAAGTATCTTCTATGACCACAATGGAATGAAGCTGGAAATCAATAACAGGTGGAGAAAGGGAAAATTCACAAATACATTCAAGTTAAATAACACAGTCTTAAACAATCAGTGGAACAAAGAAGAAATTACGAGGGAAATCAGTAAATACTTTGAGTTGAATGAAAACGAGAACACAACATATCAAAATTTATGGGATGCAGTGAAGGCAGTGCTAAGAGGGAAATTTATAGCCCTGAATGCTTATATTATAAAAGAATAAAGAATTAAAATCAAAGACCTAACTACACAACTGGAAGAACTGGAAAAAGAATACAAAATAAACCCAAAGCAAACAGAAGGAAAGAAATAAGGATTCTAGCAGAAATAAATGAAATAGGGAATAAAAATAAAGTGCATTAACAAAACCAAAAGTTGGTTTTATAAAAGATCAATAAAATTAGCAAACCCTTAGCTACACTGACAAAGACAAAAAGAGAGAAGATGTAAATAAAATCAGAAATGAGAGGAGGGACTTTGCTACTGATCCACAGGGGAATAAAAAGATTCATAAGAGGACACTATGAACAACTGTATTTCAACAAATTAGACAACCTAGATGAAATGGACAAAATCCTAGAAACATGTGACCAAACTACACTGTCTCTAGAAGAAATGTAAGATCTGAACAACCAATTGTAAGACCTAAAATCAGTCACCAAAAACCTCCCAACAGAGAAAAGCCCAGGACCAGATGGCTTCATAGGTGAATTCTCCCAAATATTCCAAGAAGAATAAAGACCAATCTTTGTTTTTTTTTCATGTTGAACACATGAAAAGATGCTCAACATCACTAGCTGTTAGGGAAATGCAAATCAAAACCACAAGGAGATATTTCACATACACTTCAGTGGCTACTATTAAGAAAAAAAAAACCCAGAAAACTGGAAGTATTGGAGAAATAGGAACTCTCATTCATTCCTGGTGGCAATGGAAAATGGTGCAATGCTGTGGAAGACTTTGGCAGTGCCTCATAAAGCTAAGTATAGAATTATCATATGACTAGAAATCCCTCTACTAGGTATATACCCAGAAGAATTGAAAGCAGAGGCTCAAACAGATATTTACACACCAATGTTCATAACGACATTATTCACAATTGTCAAAAGATGGAAGCCACCCAATTGTTCATCAACAAATGAATGGATAAACAAAATGTGGTATATACATACAATGGAATATTATTCAGCATTAAAAAGGAATGAAGTTCTTATTCATGCAACAACATGGATGAACCTTGAAGACATTATGATGAGTGAAATAAGGCAGACACAAAAAGACAAATGTTGTTTGATCTCACAGATATGAAATAATTAGAATAAGCAAACTCAAAGTGTTAGAATCTAAAATCCAGGTTATCAAGGGCTAGGCTGGGAGTAGGGAATGGAGATTTAATGTTCAATTTGTATAGAATTTCTATTTACGTTGATTGTAAAGTTTTGGAAATAGATGGTGAGATGGTAGCACAACATTGTAAGTATCATTTACAGCACTGAAATACATATGTGGATGTGGTTAAAGGGGAAATTTTAGGTCATAGAATCAAAATTAATTAAAAGATAAAACAAAGGACTGTACAAAACAGTGAACTCTACTGCAAATGATAGTTTATAGTACAATTATAAAACATTCTATCATGAATTATAGTAAATGTACCACACTAATGCAAGGTGTTAATAATAGTGTGGTATATGGAGGAAAATACACACTAAAGTAAACTTTGGACTATAGTTAACAGTACAACTATAATATTCTTTCATCACTTGTAACAATGGTGCCACTCTAATGCAAAGTGTTAATAATAGGGTGGGGGTAAGTAGATGCTGTACTTTTTACATGTTTCTCTGTAAACCTACTTCACTAATTAAAAATAAATAAATAAATAAAGAAGGCCATTGGGGTGGCAGGAACATCTTAGCTGCAGGTGACTTACAGGAGGCTCTGATAAAAAGAAAAGTTTGGCAGCAGCACTCAAAGAGGAATAAACAAAGCTGCAACCCCTAAAAAATCCTTCACTCAGCCACATCCGTACAACCACTTTTGCCGTGTAAGGGAACATATTCTCAGTTTCTAGATGTTTTTGCACAAAATGAACAACATCGGGCTCATTATTTGGCCTACTACACCTCTTGATGAGGGTGGCATGCGGAACATACTATTGCTCAACAGTTTTATATTTTGTATGTAAATAATACCCCTAGGTTCCCAGGTATTTATCTACTAGGTACCTCAATCTACTTGGACCTATAGATTCAACAGATTTTGCTATTTATAAGAGTATTTAGAGATAGTTGTGCTTGAGTCCACCATTTTAAAAATCATGCAGCTCAATCCCCATGAGATTACAGAACATGCTCCAGCCGGCCAGTGGCATGAGTTTGACGAGAGCCCACTTGCCCGACTCCTGCCCTAGTGTTCTTTCCATTGCACCACCTGGCCTGCATGTTGGGCAGACATTGTCACAGGTCAGGCAATACGAAGTTCCAAGAAAGTTTGTGAAAAAGCCTTTTAGATTCAAGCCTGTCTTGTGCCAACTGCTTCAGGATGGAAAACTTCTGTGAAGAGGATATTCATGCTTATGCTACTGAATGGTAATCACCAATGGACACCGTCCAACTTTAAACCAAGCTAAACTCTTTTTTTCAACATTTTTGTTTGTTTGTTTGTGGATGTACTTCTTTACAGTCTCTAGCAACATATACACATAGCATGTGTTCTTTTTCATTTGGACTGCAATTGAGTGCTTCAGTGCTCAGAATTAGTGGATATATCATTTCTTTTCATCTGTGCTTATTCCTAAAGGACAATATGTTAGCCAAAGCTGCAGAATACAGTAACACTATTTTTAAAAGTTTTTTGGGGGGGTAAAGATACTTTTTCTTTTTTTCAAGATATTATTTTATTAATTTTAATTTTTGTTTATTCATTAATAAATAAAATTTTAATTTTTATTTATTAATAATAAATTTATTTATTAATTTCTATTCTTATGACAGATGGTTTAGAAATGCCAATATTTCTTCAATAGAAAGTCAAAGAAATTGAGTCTCAGTTCAACGACCCTCAGAGTGAACTAAGGGCAATTCTTTAAACTTGTAAGGGTATTGTTAGCATCTGTTCATACAATGTTTGAAAAACTGATTTGTAGACCAAAGAAGACAAATGCTGCAAAAGTAGTAGATATTATTCCTCTTCCCACATTCGTTTCCTTTCAGTGCTGCTACTTTTCCTGCTAATCAATAAAGCATCACATTGCTCTCTCCAGTTGAATATTGCCATCAGAGTTCCTGCTAGCATATGTTTTTAAAGCACTGGAAAAAGGATTGAGTCAAACAGAAGAGTGTTCAAGAACTGGATTTATCCATCATGATATGTTTTGAAGGTCATCATGGAGCAAAGATATATCAGAGATGCTCTAAGTCTACTTTTAGCCTCACTATTTTCTTTGGCCCTATTTTACTTCCTCTCAGAATGACCTTTAGCTGAGCAAACTGTTCGAAGTGTTAAAAATACCGATCTCTGAATCTCACTCCTGAAGATTTGGATGGAGTTGGTGGGTAGGGACCAGGAGTCTATATTGTTTACCAGTGCCCAGGTGATTCTAATGCAGTGTATGTGTCTGGTATATGTACCACGAAACAGGATCCCATTGAAGTCATTCTAGACCTGAACTTAACAGATTCGTAAGAATAGGGTTAAAATTCATTTACAACTCCATTTATGGATCTACAGCCAGGTAGAAGACCTAGTTACCTTCAGGAAATCCTTATTCAACTTTGCAAAATTTGCCTAAGTGTTTTGACTCTTTAAAGGCCCTGCTCAAATAACATCATATTGCAACTGCTTTTCCTTCAATTTCATTTCTTCAAAGCCCTTATTATTTGACTTAAACCCATCAAATATAAAGTTCTCATTTACTAAATGTTCCATTTTTATGTTAAATGGAAGTCGAATTTTAAGAAAAAAGTATCTTCTCAAGAAACAGAGTATTTTTTCTACATATAGTGTATATTTTGCCAGAGCTTCCTCTGTTGTGCTATGTGTTTTGGGACTGGTGTCTACCATACTCTGACAAGTTTATGTGAAGTTTGCTATAAATCATTTTTAAGATATGTGTCTATATATAGATATATAGGCTGAACAACCACATTAATGATTTTAGGAAACAGGTCAAGGAATGTATCTTCTACTTAATCATTTAGTTTCTTGTAGAGAGTGCATACATTTTTCATATTAGTTTAACCAGGTGTAAGTTAGTTGTAATTTACAATTTGTTTCAAATGCAAGATCTCACAACCTTTCTATAAGGCAGATATTATTGTCAGTGCCATCTTAAAGATGAGCAACCTGGATGAAATGTTACCCTCTGTAGCAGTTTGGAATTGTTTATGAATTCCAAAAATAGATATTGGATTATGCTTGCAAACTGGTCTGTTCCTCTGGGCGTGATTAAAATAATGATTAGCACTTTGATTGGGCCACGTAAGTAGGACATTAAGTCTCTGCCCCCCTTGGTAGGCAGGGACTCACAGATAAAACTGCATGGCAGAGCAGAGGAGTTATTTGGAGTTTTGATGCTGGAGTTTCAATGCTGGAGCACAGGGAAGTAAGCACACAGAGGAGCTTGGTCATGAGGAAGGAGAGAAGGCCCCGGGAAAAGAGACTAGCCATTCACCTGATAGTCTACAGCTGGCCTTGTGGAGAGAAGTAAGCCTGAGCCGGGAAAGAGGCAAGCCCTGGGAAGAGAGGAGCCCAGGAAGCCTGAACTCTTGGCAGCCATAGGCAGCCATCTTGCTCCAATACGTGGCAACAGACTTTGGTGAGGGAAGTAACTTATGCTTTATGGCCTGGTAACTGTAAGCTTCTACCCCAAATAAATACCCTTTTGTAAATGCCAACAGATATCTGGTATTTTGCATCAGCATGCCTTTGGCTGACTAATACACCTTCTGAAAAAAGCCCACATAAAATCCTAACCCACTCTTATTGACTTTGTCTGCAGTGACTATCATGATTCTGGGAGCAGTTGTTGGGGAAAACAGGCAAACACCTCTTATTCCTTCTCATCTTTTTCTTCCCTTCCTCTCAGACCAGGAAACTCATATGCAAATGCTTATGCATGTGATCATAGTCTCCCATCTAGACATGGAAATGGTCATATATATGGAATATTCTGTGCTGAATTAGGTTAAGGTCTTCAGCCTTCTAACTTCTCTCTTCTTTACATATTATTTTTAAAATTTATTTTTAAAGAAATTTTAGATTACAGAAGAGTTACATCAAAAGTATAGGGGATTCCCATACACCCCACCCTTTTCCCCACGTACATTTTCCCCTATTAATAATCTCACATTAGTGTGGTATATTTGTTACAATTGATGAACAAATATTGAAGCATTGCTACTAACCAAGGTCTATAGTTTACATCCTTCCAGGAATACATACACAATGTCTACATATTTCTTCAGATTTACTCCTCACTGGTGTCACAAAAACAACTACCAATATACTGGCTTTGCAGTTTTCAAGGATACAAAACTAAGAATTGACTTTCCTGTATTTAGTAAGTTGCTGCCTTGCTTACTCAATAATATTCCAAGCCCATAAGAATCAAACAAATGAGTACCATTAGTACCTAATGGTAGGAATTTAAATTAGTATATGAAATAGTCAAGGCCATAGCCCATAGAAGGATGGAGAGAAATATGTAATTTGAAATAGATGGGTTGAATCACAATTTGAAATAATTTAAGAATAGTTAAGTAATCTGTAGAATATACCTAATTTCTGGGTCCTCAAACAACTGGAGTTTACATTTTCTTGAATAAGAATGAAAGTTTTAACACTCAAGTAATAGTTCTACTTAAATCACTACAAAGAAATAACAGTATTCATTCTTGCTAAATCTCAAATATGTATTAATGTAGAGAGTAAAGCTCCTCACCTGAACTAAACTATTACCTGGTGAATATGATGACCTTCCTTATCACATTTTATTTTGTGATTGTCCTTAGCGAAATTTTTCTGATGTGCCTATACCTTTCAAACTGCAAGGGGTGGGGAAATCTACAGGAAAGGTCAAACCGCTGCATGGTATGTGGCTTCAATTTCAAGGGAATATGAAATTCAGACACTGAGTAGCTCTGGATGGCTTCCATGAAACTGTCAGGAGAAAGCGGCAGCCTTTAATGATCACAGGCCGCTGTGTTCAATTGAGTGTGACTAGATGAAGCAAGAATTCAAACTGAGTCCCTTCCGTGAATTGTCTGCTGATTGAGATGTAGCTCAGTGAGAGGGAAATGGTCTCAAGAGAATGTGATTCTGTTGAGAAAGCAGAAGCAAAACCTGATTTCAGGCTTGGGAATATGCTTGGGTTTAGGTGTAGAGCAGAATTTTAAGGCAGGAAATAAGAAAAAAAAATGGTTTGACATTTTTAAGGTGCTTTCTTTTTTGTTTATTAGATATTTCATAAACTGCATAGAAAATACTTCATTTCCTAAAACTTCAACAACAGATAATCTTTTTATCAGTAATCATGGCACCTTTAGAAATGACTTAACTTTGAATTGTACCTAAATTTTCAAATAGTGTAGTTTACTTAAATCAAAACAGATCAATATGCAAGAGGGACAATAGAATCCAACTCATTTTTTGTGGCTATCATTTTACAAAATAAAATTACATTTTACCTATGTTACCTAAGGTTTGGAATATAAAATGGCATGAAGAATGTTTGACTAAAAATTTGTAGAAGTCAACTGATCCAATCCATTCATTTCAGAGATGAAGATGGGAGCCTACAGCACACTGTAACCCGGCACATTAGACATCATAATCCATGGGTCTTTCCAGTCAGTTTGAGGTGTTTTTTTGTTTGTTTGTTTTTTAATCATTAAGCTTCTGCAAGGAATTAGAAGCTCTGGAAATATATACAAAGTCAGTAAAATGCACAAATCAACTATTCAAAAAGTATTGCCTCCTGACCAGTAGCACCTGCTTAACTTTGGAACTTGCTAGGAATACAAATTTTGAGGTCTCATTCCAGGTTTACTAAGCAAAAATTCTGTGGAGCCCTGAAATTTTTATTGGAAAAAGTCTCTAGGTGATTCTGATGAACATTTAAGTTTGACGCATGTAAGAAACTGTAGCCAACTTTATACCTTTGCTCTTTCGCATAGGTTTTTGGAATCACTTTATTAATTCTATTAAAGAAAATAATCTCTTTGAAAGATTTTAAATTGGTATTACATTAAATCTACTGAATATTTAGAGAATTATCAACTTTTTTATCATCTTCCTATCCAAAAACATGGATGACTTCCCATTGATTTATATATTCTTTAGTGTCTTTCAATAATGTTTTATAATTTTCTCCATAATATGATTGCTCATATTTTATCAGATTTGATCTTAGGTACCATTTTGGCTATCTAAATTACATTTTCTATCAGCTTGTGCTAGTTTACAGAAACGCAATATTTTTATATGCTGATAATAATGCAGAACTCTATCTGAAGTTTCTAATTAGTTTCAATAATTTGTCTAGTATTCTGGGCTAAGAACTCCATTGCTTTATTGCATAGAAATGAAGGTTTCATGTTCCTGATTTTAAAAAGGATACTTTTATAACTGAGCCATTATGAGTATTGTTGGCTATAAATTTGGGGGGAATGCCTTTTATCAGGCTAAGTTCCTATTGATTCCTGATTTACTAAGTTTTATCAAAAACGATTTTTGAATTATATTAAGTACTTTTAATAGATCTATTGAGATACTCATATAGTATTCTTATATATGCTACTGTAATGAGTTATATTGATAAATTATCCTTGCATTCCAAAAATAAACTCAAATGGGAAATACTGTGCCATCTTTTTGTACACTACCAGATTCATTTTGGTACTTAGGTTGTACATAAGAAAGACTTAGTATGTGTTTGTCCTTCTCCC